>JABXWE010050228.1:0-18220 GCA_014611495.1 Limonius californicus
CGTATTTAATTTTCTTATAAAAGTCATATATAAATTTTGCTAATTTTGGAGTGTGGCCAATTTTGTATATGATTTAACCTGTTTTAGAGGTTATATTTCGTTAAAATTGTTAAGTGTAAAAATCTTTATTTAATTTCAAAAGCTAATTAGTATAATGTGTTTAATTTGAAAAGAAATAAAGCCTACCTGAAGTGCAAAGTTAAAATTGTGTTATTTCTTCCAACGTTCCTAAAAGAGTTAATGAATATAATATTAAAAGTGAGTTCATTACTTCATTATAAAGAAAAGTCAACTTACCTGTAATAAGTAATGACAGTGTTATAAAAGTGTAAAGTGTAATCTGGAAACTTCTCATTCATTTACTAAAATTGTAAATGATTTACCAACGATCGAGGTCATGGATGCAGCCAGACGGGAACAGAGAAGTGTATTGCTGAATTTGGCGGGAATTTGATGACAATGCAGTTATAAGGAATTTGAAGGTACACTTTGCGGCAACATTTTGGATTGCAGATACGTTTCAATTTATGTTTTATATGTATGTGTTTTACTTATGTTTTATGTATTATATTTATATAACTATCTGTAGCCAGGTCACGAACTGCTACCCTGAGATATTTATGAAAGTTTTTATTATATGCTGGGAAATTAAGAAATTGATTTATTTGTGTAGATAAGTATATTTCATTTCATTTATATTATTGGCGTAACCAACAAATAGAATTTAATTTTTGAGCTAGCCGAGGTAAAAGAAAATTGTATTTAGTTAAATAATTTAATTATTTATTTTTATAATTCATAGCATATATTTATGTCACCATCAACGTGGGTTGAATTATTTATTTATATAGATAATACATAGCAATATATATTACATATATGTATATTGCTGTGTTATATGAACCTTGATTTAGATAGTCTAATATATAATTAGTATATTTAGATAACTTAAAGCTATTATATGCTGGAAACCTAAAAAATAAATTGAAGAAACCAAGTAAAGATCATGTTCAATTAATGTTTGTCATCTCCGTTGATTTTGTTTGGGTTGATCTGGTGTCTAGTCTTTGAATTCTCTGTTTTGCTTTGCTTGTTCATAGTCGTAATAAGTGTATGAAGGTATTTATCAAACTTGACTGTGAGTTTTTCACCTGTAAAACAATAAGATATGAGATATGTGTATTATGTTCGACAACTGTCAACTAACATGTAATTTTGGAGAAACCTGGAATGGACCTTCCAATTGTATGTTGTTTTCTGAGTAATATTTGGATATAGGTGTGAAAAGCATTTTAAAACGATTTTGATAATCTTTAATTGTAATATTACTAATTTAATGTGATTTATGTTTAGAATAATTGATCGGTATAAGGAATATGACTATAATTGCAGTTTTGATGTAAATGCTATTTTTAAGAAGTTATTTAAATATTTAAGATGTCACACGTTTTTTGTTTAATGTACTTTTTTTGTTTGTATTATGATGTTGCCATGGCTACTTGTTAAAAAAGAAAAAACAGCGAGACTTGCAATGAAAATCTCAAAGTGAACAGACGCTCGTCTGGTGAATCAATTAAAATTCTAATTTTGTCTGTTTACTATTTCCTTTTCAATAAAACTAGGATATTAAATGTTACGGTTCAAATCAACATTAGTTTTTACCTATCTGTGTGAAAAATGAATAAAATTCGGTAAATTACCAGGATCGAGTATCAAAGTAGCGTCAATAGACTTCAGTTTTTTTTTCGACATGTTTTGATTGTATCTGCGTTTGACGTTTAAAACGGCAACAAACTTAAGGCTGGAATCATCTACAAGTTGGACAAAAGTTTTATACCTGTTAATTATTTGGGAGATATTCGCATCATATTCATATTTAAAATAAAATAAAAAAAATAAATAAAATAAATAAATTAAATCAAATAAGTAACGTGGAATCAACAACAATTCGTTTGGAGTTAACAATTTAAAAACAAAATATTAAGATGCAACGTATTTATGGTTTATTGGTATATTTGCACATCTGAAGTAACTTATGTACTAATATTGTAATATTTGTTTTTTACATATGGAAGGGAGCTCATATTTATTACGGGTTACGGGACAGAACCCTCGTATGTAAAAGCTCGCCTAGTTTGCCCAACTCAGCACTTTACCTTTGTATTTATTGCCATACACGAGTGCGGTTCATCATTTACAGTCTCTGATATAGAAGCAAATGAATTAGACATTTGAAACCACTTTATTTCTCAATATCATCATCATCAAGCCGTGCAATCTTAAGATTATGGCTGATGCATAGTCGCGTCTTAAAATCCCATTTTTGAGGGGGATTACTCCTCTTTTCTTGGGTTTATTACAGATCTTTGTGTGTCCTGGCTTCATCCGTTATTTTCTTCCACTCCGTTCTTTCCTTGCATTTTCCAGTCTGTTATTCCCAGTGTTCTTATGTCTTCCTCTAGTTGTTTTAGTCATCCTTTTTTGGTCTTCCCCTTTTCCTTGGGCCTAGTGCAAGAACAGAAATTTTTCGGTATTTGCGTCACTGCTGTCATAAAAGAACACTCCTGATACGTTCGAAATGCGAAAGCATCTATAAAGGATCTAGATACTTTGTTAAGGATCTTTGATCTTGATCTAGATCCATTTTTAGGTTTGGATCTTTGATCTGGATCTAGATCATATTTTTTAAATTTATCTGGATCTGTATCTAGATGCCTAATTAAAGGATCTTACCCAACACTGCACTTAAGTACCTTAAGTAGAGAATGCAAAGTGATCTTTTTCAGCATCAAGTAGCTGTACATTCTATAAAAAAAGGAAACAATTAAGTATGTAAGATATTATTTTATGTCTCTATAGCTTTTGCAACTAAAACAAGGCATCTTTAGTCAAGTTCAAGTGGCAAAAGCCGTAGTGTTAATTGAAGCAGGTCACACCTCACATCATTAATGTTGTGTCCAGGATTTGGAGTCGTTACTTGGAGACAGGAAGTTTTGGTAGGAAATCAGCAAAACAGATTCGTGCCTTTAGACAACTCACTTCCACTGATAGAGACCCACAGAATGGCGTCAGAAGAGCCAGTGGTATGCAAGTTAGTACAGAAACTATAACTAAGAGAGAAAGCAGTATGAAGTCAAGGAGGCCAGTTCGAAAACCAAAATTGATTTGGAATTACACAAGAGACCAACTTGCAGTTGCTCAAAAACTTATAGATAGGGGAATGGATAAGTGCTTTTCAGTGATGAGTCAAGATTTAGATTGATACGTTGTGATGGTCATCTTCGAGTTTGGAGACATGTAGCCGAGTGTTCAGGAGGTAGAAAAGTTTGGAAGCGGATCTCATATAGTGTACCTTCTATTCTATGAAAAGGACCCATTCCCTTTGCGAAGAAGGCTATGATCGAACCACCTCCATGCAAGCTGGTATCATTTTTAACATTCGTATAGATCTCGTCGCTGTACCTAGACGAACCGGTGCTACCCGATACATCGACATCATTCTTGCAAACCTGCTGCAACCCTTATAGGTCTTGGATTAGATAATGTCCGACCACGCATAGCAGTTCAAACAACAAGGTTCCCAGGAGAACATCAAATTCCCGTAATAGACTGGCCCACTCTTAGTCCAGACCTTATCCCTATTGAGCACTTATCGAACGAGTTGGATCGGAAGATCGTGAATCGACTTGTAGCTCCAGAAAGCCTTCAACAGCTTATGTAGTTCTTTTGGAAGAATAGACCAGCACAACCTCAAGAAGTTATACAGTGATTGATTGAAAGAATCCCGGGAAGGTGCTAGATAGTCATCCCAGCTCATGGAGGTCACAAGCGCTACTAACATTTTTCTAATGTTTAAGTTTTTGAAGTTTAATATGAAATTCCTAAGTCAAGTTTTGTACAGTTTTGCCATTTTTGTTCATTCTTTCTGTGTAGAACACAGAAATATGTTAATTAAATAATTTTTTGTTTAAATAAATGATAATCTAACCAATTTAGAGACTTTAGCTTCCTGAAATTTTCTGGTCGAAGGCATCTAACTTGCGAAACATTTTTAAGCTTGCGGAATAGACTGAAAACAACTGATAGCTTAGTTCCAGTAGGAACTGATGCAACTAGAACAAGAACAACAGAAACGAAGAAAGCGATTGTGGATTTTGTTACCAACACTCCAGGCTACAGTAACAGGGAAATTGAAGCTTATTTGGGGTAAATCATTGTCAGGTTTCTAATATATTTACCCAGGCAGGACTACATACTTATCATTTCACGAAACTGCAAGCTCTTCTACCAGAAGATTACAAAAGATCGTGATACAAATTTTATTTTAAAAATTCTCTGGACAGATGAGGGTAATTTTAGTAGAAACGGATGTGTTAATATTTACAACATCCATGGTTGTGCAGCTGAAAACCCACACGTTTACTATCCTGGAAGACATCAACGTAAATTTTCAAATAACGTTTGGGGGGTATTATATATAATTGGAGGTGACGATTTTGCAATTCTGAAGTGAAGATTTAGAAGAACAACTGGAAACTTTGCCATTGAATGAATTAGTAAATTTATGGTGGCAATTAGATAGGGCACACATTTTGCAGTTAACGTTCTTGAGTTGTACTTACATTTTTCAAATCGCTGGATAGGTCGTACAAGTCCTGTCACTTGGTCATCACGTTCGCCTGATTTGAATCCCTTGGATTTTTTTGGGGCTATCTAAACAATAAAGTTCATGCCACTAACTAACCAGGAAAAACTTGAACAAGGATAATAATCGAAACAAGTTGAGTCCAGAGATCTAGAGGGCCAGAAGTGCTGTTCTCCACTATCAATTACACGTCCTTCAAACAGTTGATTCAAAAATTGTCTTACACGTAACACAAAGTGCGCAGGGGCACCATGATCAAATGGGAAACTTTCAAAATTTAGACTCGTGTAATATTCAAAAAAAAATACACAGCAGGACGTACTATTCTGTGATCGCTTCCATGTTAAATTGATTGATGACATAAATATCTTCTACATGATATCTTCATACACTTGGATAATATATATTATATTTGGTTTTCTTGCAATGCAATTCGGACCTACTCAAGTCAATTTTACGTTTTCTTTCTTTTATTATAAGACGTGTTGATAGCGTAGTATTCCTTTTGTTGCAGGAAATACATTTAAGCTCTGTCATTTATCTTCCTTAGTCCGTGTTTTCCTACATATTTCTCTAGTGTCACTTTTTTTGCCCTAATTTGGAGTTAAAACTCTTACAATTATTGCATAGCGTATTTTTCCAAGGCTTGCGTGCCTTCATAAAATTGCCGACGCATATGCTACAATCACTTTAAGTTGTGTTTGTTAGATATTGTATACAGGGTGATTTTAAAATGGGCGAAAAACTTTAACCACGTACAGTTAATGTTATTTAACACCGAAATTACCGAGTAATCTGTTTTAAAATTTCTCACCGTTACGGAGATACGGCGCTTGAT
The DNA here is from genome assembly GCA_014611495.1 of Limonius californicus. Classification (NCBI taxonomy): domain Eukaryota; kingdom Metazoa; phylum Arthropoda; class Insecta; order Coleoptera; family Elateridae; genus Limonius; species Limonius californicus. The sequence goes on from JABXWE010050228.1 coordinate 5,484, forward strand.
TTTTTTTACATCAATTCACTCAAATATAAATAACTTTTATTTTTTGTCCAATTTTGATAAACTTAATTGTTTTAGAAAGCTTACAATCCAAACCTAATATTCAAACTGGAAAATTGTCTGTGAAACATAGATGCAATTAAAATCTCAAAATTTCAAAAACAGTATTTTTAACTTGAGTTTTTTTGCAGCTCCTAAAACTAATATTCTGTTCTCAAAAAATATACAATTTTTTTGAAAATTTAATATCTAAAGAATTGTTTAACCGAGTTTCCAATAAAAATGAAAATTTATACAGGGTGTCCCAAAACGTCCGGCAATATGTCAAAGATGAATTCCAGAACTTATTTAAAGTCAAAAAGTCCATATACATATGTTCTAAACGTAACCGTTAACAAGTTGTTAATAATTTATGTGGCTAAAATTTTAGTGCAACGGATTTTATAAAATAAACCTTTTATTAATACATTTTTCTTATTTTGTATACAAGAAATGTTCAAAAATATCTTCATTGTGTTCGATACACAAAGCGGTACATCACAGAAAAGATCACTGCGTTCTTAATGTGGTTGCCGGGTTATTCCTAATAATATCGGCAGCCTGCTGTATTCTTTGGTGTAATTCTTCTACCGTGTGCACTTCAGTTGCGTAACAATCTGTTTCATGTAACCCCAAAGATAAAAATCTAATGGGTCAGGTACGGAGAACGTGGTGGCCATACTACGGGTCCTCCCACTAGAATCCATGTTCCCGGCAAACGTACAATAAGCCAAGCTCTAACACGAAGACATTGATGTGCTGTGCCCCATTGTGTTGATATTACATTTTACGTCTAATACTTAATGGCACATCTTACAGTAATAAGGGTAAAGAGTTTTCTAGAAAATATTCGTAATTCGCACCATTCAAACGGTGTGGCAGTTCAAATGGTCCAATCAGACGATTATTACGAATACGAGCTATCATATTAACACTAAAGCTATGTTGAAAATACGAGCGTCTTCTTAAATAATGATTTTGTACAGCCCATTCACGAAAATTATGATAATTATTGATATCATCTCGTGTGAAAGAAGCTTCATCGGTCCATAAAATATGCAGTAGGTTTTGATTATTTTGTACCCAATTACAAAATCTTAAACGAGCTTCAAAATCATTACCTAGAGCTTGAACTCTTTGATGATGATATGGATGTAAGCGGGCACTTGATATTATTCTTCAATCCTGGTTTGTACATATTCCAGTACGTAATGCAATTCGTCGCTTACTTAAAGACGGATCTCCTTGTGATAAATCAAGAACGTGTGCATCATCGTTTATGGGTCTACGGACAACTCCTTGACCGGCTGCATGTTTTGCATTAAAAGTGCCATGCTCCCTCAGCTGACGATGTGAATGAAAGAAAACCGCAAGCCTAGGCAGTCTTCTATTGGGATATCTTCTACGATATGCTTGTTGTGCTGCTGAAGCATTTCCATCACACAGACCGTAATCATATCTGCATTTTCTTCATTTGAAGATAACATTGGCATTGTGAATCACTTGTGTATTACGATGGCTATAAGGATACAAAGAAGAAGCCAATAACTTCAGTATCACAGTAATAAGCTGACAATTTACAAACAATAATTTGTTAAAAACGATACTCAAATGTTACCAAACAAAAGACACGATCATGGCCACTAGATCAGAATTTCAGAAATCCGTTGAACTAAAATTTTAGCCACGTAAATTATGAAGTAATCAATTACTCGTTAACAGTTACGTTTAGGACATATGTTTGTATGGACTTTTCGACTCTAAATAAGTTGTGAAATTCATCCTTGAACTATTGCCGGTACGTTTTGGGACACACTGTATACATACACCTAATGTAGATATTTTTAAACGCAGTTTTTCACTTCTTGGTCAAATTTTACCCAATTTTTGGATGCAAAGGCCGCGGAATGGAATCCGGCCGAGGTCGATGAGATTTTTCTAGCGGAGAAAAATCTGAAATTGCGCCTTCTGTTGGATAAGAAGTAAAGCCGTAGGTCCCGTGCCACTGCGATATGTGACACGTTAAAAAACTCTACTAGAGTTGGAATTACCCCAGATAGGCAAAATTTATAGTTAGGATGTACAATGATCCAAATATGGCCTGAGTCCAAAGAGATGCTTGGAAAACTGCGTCCTAGATGTCTCTCGATCAAAAACCAAGCAACCAAGTAATTTCTTCTTCTTCTTCCTCTTCTTGCCCTCTTCTTCTTCCTCTTCTTCTTCCTCTTCTTCTTCCTCCTCTTCTTCCTCTTCTTCTTCTTATTCCATATAGGCAATTATGTCTGTTCTTTGATAGGTTTATGCCTTTACATAATGTTATCGCTCCGTCTTTTACGTGGTCGGCCGACATATCTTCTTCCTTGTGGTGATTTATCTATCTTAACTACTCTGTTGTCTGCAATCCTACCTATGTGGTTCTACCATTCTTTTTTGCTATTTAGTGTCCACTCATGTATTCTTTGCACATTACATTTCCTTCTGATTTCATCGCTCCTTATTCGATCTCTCAAGGCGTTTCCTGTAATTTTTCTTAATATTTTCATCTCTGTCGTTTCTAATAGCTTTTGCATTCTGGTTGTGTCTGATCTTATCTCTGATGTATATGTCAATACTGGTCCTACTGTTGCTCTGTATATTTTTGAATTTGTTTCTATAGTGATGTGTTTCTCCATATTGTACTGTTTAGCCATCCAGCCAGTTTATTGCCTTTCTGTATCTGATCTTTGACCTCTTTCTCCACATCTTCGTAGCTGGATAATTTGATGCCCGTATATTTATTTCCATAACTTGCTCTATGCTTACACCATCCATTACTAGTTTCCATCTCAGTCTGCGCTGCCACCGAGTAGATTGAGTAGCTTGGTGGTATTGTTGCCGGTACCAAGCCCGGATAAAGGAGGAGGGAGTCTTTGAGCCAGGTTAGCATGCTACCTAAGGACTATAAAATTACCCAGCTCATAAGAACAGGATAACCAAGTGGATTGGGTGCGGTCTACCACCATTAAGTGGCGTGTTTAATATACAAAACAGTTACTATTGGGCTGAGGAAAGCCTATACGAATTTCGTGAATGTGGTCACCAAATAAGGCTTTCCGTTAATGTATGGCTGGGCATAATACACCACAGAATTGTTCTACCAATTTATTTACCAAATCGTCTTAACGCCGATGAATACCTGAAGGTTTTGGAATCGGCTATTGATGAAATTTCGTTAAAAATAGTATCTAATATAATATATATATGGAGCGCCTGCGCATTTTCCCCGTAATATAAGAGAGTGGCTGAAGGAACGCTATTCAAATAGAAGGATTTGTCGCGGCGGTCCCATTTTATGACCCTCGGGATCATGTTATGTTCATTTGAATTTTGCCGCTCCATTTGGATTATTGTCGTAATTTAATTGCCGCTTCATAGGAATTGAAATTCGATTTTAATTGCCGTTTGTATGTTGATAACAGTTTTGGTTATTTTGTTGTTCTTAAAGATTGATTTATGACTAGGCCAATTTCGAGGTTTCCCTTTGTAGACTAGATTTGCCGTTCAAAAACAATTCTTGGGATTCTGTGTTGACCCTCGGAAGTCGCACGTGCTATTTTCGTTCCAGAACAATTTCACCATATTTCTCCATGTGGTGTAATGTTATTGGGGAATCCAGGTTCCCGTTGCATTGAGTTAGTCAGTCAGCCTTCCAGGTTCGTTGACCCCGGACTCCCGAAATTCCATCTACGAGGGGCCGTAAATTAGTCGAGTGCTGCAGGGGCGGCTTAGGTTTTCAATGGGTGTCCATCATGTGTGATTTTCGTTTCGCTGTTTTACGTGGGGTGAAAACAGAACTATTGACAAGTGTCGAATTTTAGAAACACACTGGATTTTATCTCTGTAGGAGCAATTCGTTGAGAATTTGCCGATTGCCTGTGGCGGATTAATATCGAGTCCAGTTCCTGTCCCTCTGATAGTACCGTCGGTGCGACGACCGCATCGAAGTTTTGGGCCCTTGATGTTGACTCCATTCCATCCAGTCCTTAGGGGCGTGCCTGCGGATTTTTCCCGCATCTGGTTAACGACATTGTGCCTGAATCCGTATCGCTGTTCCATAGTCAAGGTAAAGAACTAAGTTTTTTTCTGCTGTGAAGAAAGAAGCCTTTTTCGCGTTAGCTTGCAAAATTTCAAGGGATTGAACCCTTTTATGTAACAAGAAGCGACCTTCAGTCGCCGACTGTCCTTTTATTGTGTACTACAAAGTGTAGAGTAATTTTTTATATATACTGTGGCATTCCTGTAAGCTCCGGCGTCACTGGCCACGTAGATGTTTGGAAAATGTAAATGACCTACGCCAGCGGCGACGAGTTTTTTTGTCTTGAACGTTCAAATTAAAAGCTTGTAATATGGAACTATAAAATCACCATTTGCTGTCATTCTTTTGAACTTTTGTCATTCCCAATAATCTAATAATTATATGTGTGTTAAAATTTACTGCCTCTTTTATTATTGTGCATTTTGTATTTGTGTGTGTACGAATTTTGCAAGCTTTATAAACAGGAGGGAGGCACAATAAAGGTGAGTCCGATTCCCGTAAGCTGCTGGCCTCTCGGCCTTCCACGAGGACCTATCGAGGAGGACGAGGACAATCAGCTGTATTTGGAAGGTGGCGCCTATTAATTTTGACCCACTCTTTACACAACCAGGAAGATTTCCTCCCATAAGCGATTTCCGTGGATCCCCCCCCTCCTCCTGAGCTAAGCTGTAGGCCTTTTTCCACCTATCCGATTACGGGTCGTCGGAAAAGCTCGTTTGGCCCATAACAATCACCTGATCTCAATCCTTTTTTTTTTAGCGGGGATCTTGCAGCTACTGCCACATCCCGCATTTTGATCGCCATCTCCTCCTATCCCTCCATTCGTCTTCCTCAATAGCTCTATCCCCCATTGTTGCTCCCACTCCATTTATCCATGTCATTATGGGTCTTCTTCTTCTATTTTTTGCAGTCATCATATGTCCATACCTGAAAATATTCTTGCTTCTATCCTGTCTGTAGCCGTGCATAATTATCTTTATTCGTCTTCAGATTATTTCATTTTGTATATGCTCTAGCCGAAATTATCCGGAAGATCAACTTAGAAAATCAATTTCTGCAGTTTCTATTTTCTTTCTACTCCTCACCGATATCTGCCAACATTCTGATCATTATGACAATATTGGTTCTACAATTGCTCTGTAAATAGTAATTTTTGTATATCTTTCGATTCGACCATAGCAATGGGTTAAAGATCCGTACACATTTCTAACTTTGTTGAATTTTATATTCTATGTCTGTATTTGATGTACCTTCGCCTGATATTATACTTCTTAAATGTTTATAATGTTCGCATTTTCTTATTTCTCATATTGTTATCTTCGGGTTTTCCTGGTCTACTCCTATTCGGAGATATTCCGTTTTTCTTAGTATGATATACAGATAAAAATTAACCCCGTCACTCCTTTAACGTTTCCTTGAAGGTTCACTGTTCCCACGAAAAGCCTGTCTCTCAGTCGTTTTTGAGTGAGAAAAACATTACTTTGTCGTTATTCCGATAAAAAAATATATGATGGAATATGGTGCAAGGTTTAGTCATATTTTGTACTTTAATAAGCTGCCGGTGACGTCATCTTAGCTGTCTTCTCGTTTTCTGTTCCCTTTTGGGGCGTCAATCAAGTGAAAATTAATCTTTTCTGCTTCCGCAACTTTATCCCCGAATTAAGGTAAAGACCCCATAGCTTCTGTTATTAGTAGCGATTGTCAGCAGTAATTATTGGTGCTTTGTATTGTGGAAAATGTTTTCAGTAAATTGAACAACCTCGTGTTGCTAATTGTTTAGTAATTTATAATAAATAATTGTTCTTGTGTTGTAAACAGCTGGATTTGACCACGCAGTTCTTTTCTTCTATCTTACAGTAACTGTTTGGTCGCGGCGCGGCGGTCCCATTTTATGGCCAGCGAGATCATCCGATCTCAATCCTCTGCACTTTTTTGTTTAGGGCTTTATTAAAAAAAATGTATGCTACGCCTCTATCAAACGCTGACAAAGTTAGAAACAGAATTAACGCGGCAGTGTTTGAAATTACACCAGAAACACTGAAACGAGTAATGCAGACGATACCACGAAGATTGGAACTATGTTTACAAGCAGATGGTTTTCAATTCGAACATTAGTATAAGTAGTTAGTTACCGTGCTTGGCAACAACACCTGTTTGGACGCAGTGTTGCTAAATGTATGTTTCTTTTACATGGTCCCTGAGAACACGGTGCAACATTTTAGTATTAAGACTATCGAATAAGAGGATTGCCACGTGTAGCTGTTTCGTTAACTTATACACACTATGTATTAGTCAAAAAACAGTCATATGATTTTGTTTAAACTTTGGCAGAAAATGTATACACCATATAATATGACGAATATATATCTAGCAGCATTACTTTCATACTTCCTAGGAAATGCATTTAAAAGGCACGTTTTAAGCATTAGACAAGCTATTAATGTTAGATATACGTAATTTATGCTAGTGTAAGCTTTGTTCTACTTAAAATGCTATTAAGAGATATCCGTATGACAAGTCGAGATGATATAACTTCAAGAGTAGACGAATTTCCGATGCGGTAAATATTACACCACTAGTAATGCAAGAAGGCACAGTTATTGCGGCGGCCTTAATAAAATGACTTCTAGAAATTATGCAAGCTTATAAAGCATTAGAAGTGATAGATAGCAGTGCTTTTCAATTCTGTTTAAATCTGTGCTCTATCTTAAAAGAACAATTTAAGATACAATATTGCTGAACAAATCTTACCTTGAATAAAGTATGTGGGTTAGTAATAATAATACTTTTATACTTCCTTAAAAATTTGCATATAAGTAAATTAGTTTGTAAAATAAACCAAACCGAAAGTTCACTTCAGGAGCCACAATTGACTGTGCGGCTGCAACCATTGGATCTATACCTAGCCTCTAGCTTCCACCGTAATAATTTGTATTCGGAACTGCGAGATTCCAGTTTATATGAAGTTCATATAATCGTTAGTGATATTCCACAGAGGATTCGTATCTCACATTTTAAAATCTCAAAGTAGTACTTACAATGACCAGAATCCGGCAGGGATATAGCATGAGCTCAATCATTTTCAACCTACTAATGGACGAAATAATACACAGTGTAAACGAAGTTAATAAAGGATATGATTCGGGAGGTTCGGGCATGGGTTCGATATCGGACCGCAGCGATACCAATTCCTACAGAATGGAACAAAAAGCCAAACAGAAAATTGTATGCTACGCTTATGACGCGGTATTAATGGCATAAAATGAAAAGGACTTGTAGCGGCAGCTATATCTATTCCACATAACAGCAGAAAAGTTTAACATGCTGATTTCAGATACAAATTGGAAGCAAATGGCCAAACCATCCAAAAAACGTGCGATGTAGACACTTGGAAGCTGAGATATCGAGCTGTAAAAATGTACACCAAGAGGTTCGAATCCAAGCATATAAAGCATCAAGAATATTGGATTACCTGATAGATCTCATCTCTCTGCAGAAATACCTATATCTCTATAGGAAGCAAATTCCACATCTATAAAATCATCATGTAATCACTGGTAACGTACGCAGCAGAGACCCCGAAAACAGAAAACATAGAGAGGACTGCAGAAATGTAAACGTTGATACCTATTAAGAGAGTAAGCTTAAGGAATAAAGTGTGAAGCGAGTCAATACGAGAGGAACTTATAGTAGAAAATCTGGTAAAGAACGAGACGTCGACATTGGAAGAATCATGTTGATAGAATGGTGGAAGGTAGCTGGGAAAAATGGGAAAGATATGTAAGATCAAACACAAGAAGACCACATGTTCGACTACCCATAAGGCGACACAAAAGTTGGACCTCAGCATTTCAAGAGGGTTAGCAAAACAGAAATAATAACACAAAGAAGAAGAAGAAGAAGAGAAATAAAAAAAGAGGAAGAAGGAGAAGAAGGTGAAAAATAAGAGGAAGAAGAAAATGAAGAAGAAGAAGAAAAAGAAGAAGAAGAGAAAGAAGAAGAAGAAGAAGAAGTATTACTAAAAATGGTTTCTTCTTGATAATAATCAGTTTAGGCTATTCTAAGATATCTAATTATGGTGTCACTTAGAAGGAATAAAGCTCAAAACAGGAAATCTCTGTAATAATTATTTTGAATTACAAAATATTCATTACAAATAAAATAAATAGGAATAATAGGCATAACTATATACAGATTTTATTTGAATACATACAGTCGAATGTTAATAAATCAGTCTTGAGATGTACAGATGCAAGATATTATATTATGTACTTCATAGCAACATTAAAAATTGATTTAAAAAAAATTAAACAGTTTTTTTTACACAAAGTCATAAGTTCACATTTTATAATATTAAATTTATTTTGATAAAATATTTGAAGAACTGAATACGTAACTGCCGTTAAATTAATAAATATGTCAGTAAACTGTCACAACTGCATCTAGTCTCACTATTGCTCCATCATAGTAGACTCTTCTGCACAAAAGTACGAATTCTGCATAGAATAAAGACGATCTATAGGATTGATATCTAAATGTACACCATGCGTCATAACATTTTTATGGGCTGGCGGCGGCGTCATGAGCATGGATATTTGTCCAGAATCTAAATTTGAAAATGGGAAACCAACGTAACTATTATGGAACTTTCCTGGAGTGCTCATCCCTGTAAATACAGAAGATTCCAATTGTAATATATTTACAAAACCGTATGTACATACCTGTACGATGGTGGATTGAATGAGCCTCCTCCGATTTGAAATAGGGCTCGTTGCTATCAGGCTCTTCTTTTATATTTAAGAATAAGCTAGTTTCTGGCTTTATATGGGCGAAGATATCCTTCCCAGTTTCAGAATCGCTGCAGCTGTCGTTCATGAAAGGGGTTGAACCAGGACCTGAATTTTAAAGAAACATAAACTTTAAAATATTACTTGAAGCATTTTGAAAGGGTTTGATTGTATATTCGAATTCAGTAAACTGTTCTAGGTGGATATTTTTCCTACTTCACTTTGTCAAAATACCTCTCAAAATAGTAAAGCGGCCGTTCAAAATTTTAGACATTTAAGAATTGTATAAGTATGTGGATTTTAATTTTATATATAGGGATTTCCAGTGGATGAGATATAGGGAAAATTATATTTTCCAGAATATTTTGTCTTCAAAATACTTTAAATAAGAATATAAATTGTATTCTTTGTGGTTTTCGCGGTTTCTCAATTGTCAGGATTACAATTTACTTTCGGCTTAGACTGCGTCGTCATTTGGGAACTACACCCAGCATTATCAGGTAGGATCTGACCTGTAGCTTGTCTGTCTTTACAAGCATTTGTTCTAGGAGTTTGAGCAATATTTATTCACAGGCCTTGCCTGCCTAAACAGGGCCGTGTGGTTATATTATTCAAACCGTGGGGCGGACAAGGACTAGATCTTGATGTATTTTGTTTGCCAGGACAATACTTATTCGGCTTATGCCTGTTAGCTGTTTGTGAACTCATACAAACTAACTTGTCCCAAGACATTGCTGCTAGCATCTTCAGAGTGATGATGTTTAGAAGTCCTTAAGGATAAACTACTGGAGCCCAAGCTTTAGTGAGTCTAAAACCATCTTCCCTGTTTATGTTGTTAGGTTGTTTTTCAATTTCAATTGCTTCACGTATGATACGAGGGAAGTAATGAGGCATTCTGGCGAGTACCCGAGCTTTGTCAAAGTCCATATGGATTCACAAACAGCTAACAGTCATAAGCCGATTAAATATTATTGTCCTGGCAAATAAAATACATCAAGATCAAATCCTTGCCCGCCCCAAGGTTTGAATAATATAAACACACGGCCCTGTTTAGGCAGGCAGGGCCTACGAACGAATATTGCTCAAACTTCTAGAGCAAATGCTTGTAAAGGCAGACAAGCTATAGGTCGGGCCTTACCTGATAATGCTGGGTGTAGTTCCCAAATGACGACGCGGTCTAAGCCGAAAGTAAATTGTAATATTGACAATATAAACTGTATTGCTATTGTTCCTGTTAGTTATTGTAAGTACAACAGTATTAATAAATGTTCAACATATAAGATGTATAAAAATATTATTGATATACAATTTCTAACTTTATACATACAGAGATTCCCAGCGAATGAGTAATAGGCTCAATGCATGGGAAATTATAATTTTATGTACCTAGTTAACTGCCATCGAAAAGGTAATCTGTGATATAGTCATTGCTTATTATCTATCAATAAATTTTATTCGAAATAATTTACAATTAAGCAAAAATAGAAAACAAAACTATAACATAATCGCAGTGAATAGCATTCTCTTTTATTGCTATTTTGTTGTTTCTTTAAATTTTACCATAAAATATTAGGGTTGAAAATTTAATAAATAATACAAACATACATATTTGCCATATCTATTGCATAACAAAAATTATATAACATGTAGTGATTACTCTGATATTAAAATAACAGATCCCTATCTATAGAAAATCTCTATATTTGTATTAAGATTGAAGCTAAGATTAAGTTTTTTTTTTACTAAAAAACTCTTGTGACGTTCGTCTGGTTTCCTGCATTTGAGTTTGAATGATCGTTAAACTCATTTAATTATTTTAGTTCCTGAATGACACCCCTTACATCATCTTTCTGTTTTCATTTCAGCATTTTTCTGGAATTATGCTGATGAATCTTGCCGCCGCGGTCTGTTTTGGAAATCAGCACCGGCTGGCTTGTTGAAGAATGGAACAAAGTCGAGCCTAGAAGTTTAAGGCTCATAGACGTTTTAACGACCAGTGAAAATAGGGTGGGGTTACTAATTACTTCTGAAATGTAGATTTTCGTACAGTTGTCCCACAATAAAGTTAGATTAAATATAAACAATAGTTAAAAACTTAATTGAGCATATCGTGCGATTTCTCTTACTGTTTTTTCTTAGCGGAGTCCTACAGCTACTGCATACTGCATACCGCATTTAGATCGCCATCTCCTCCTATCCCTCCATTCCTCTTCTTCAATAGCTCTGTCCACCACTGCTGCTCCAATTCCATTTATCCATGATATTCTGGGTCTTCTTTTATTTGTTGCAGTATAATTGAATGCAGGTTTTGGCCATCGCTCCTATCCTATCCTCATCATATGACCTACCATGAAAGTTGTCTTCTTTCTGTCCTCTCTGTAGTCGTGCATATTCTTTCTATTCGTATTCATGTTTCTATATTTGGTATGCGCTCTAGCCGAGATATTCCGCGTGATCTTTTTAGAAAATCCCTTTTTACAGCTTTTATTTTGTTTCTACTCCTCACCGATAACTGCTAACATTTTGATCCATATGTCAATATTGGTTCTACAAGTGCTCTGTAAATAGTCATTTTCTTATTTCTTTTAATCCGATTCGACCACGGCAATGGGTTATAGATCCGTACACATTTCTGACTTTGTTGCTTTTTATAGTGTATGTCTGTATATGATGTACCTTCGATTGCTATAATACTTCCCAAGTATTCATATTGTCCACATTTTCTTATTTCTTGAAATTTTTGTTTCGAGTTTTCCTGTTCTTTTCCTGCATATACTCCGCTTTTCTCAGCTTGATATACAGATAAAAACTAACCCCATTACCCCTTCAACGTTCCCGTGGAGGTTCACCGTTCCAACAAAAAGTATGTGCGTCAGTATATGATTCCTGGGTGAGAAAAACTTTACTTTGGCTGTCGATGACATCATCCTAGCTGTCGTGTCTTTTTCCCTTCCCTCAACCTTGGGGCATTAAACAAGTGAAAATCGATTGTTTTGGCTTCCGCAACTTTATAGCCGAATTAATGTAAAAACCCCATACTATCCGTTATTAGTAACGATTGTCAGCAGTAATTATTGGTGTTTCGTATTGTGTCGTATCTTACTGTAAATGTCGTAGTCAGTGGCGGTTGGAGCAACATCTTCGGGCGTCTCGAAGCCCTTCCTCCATAAATAATTTACAGTTACATTGATTCTGATTCTCGTTTGAACATTTTGGTGTGTAATTGTAAAAAACATTTACCACATAATTTGCCTCACCTCGCACATTGTAATAATTTTGATTTTCTGCCTAACCGAAGAGCGCGTTACATAAATTTGCTAGACATTGACGAAAACGATTTTTTAGGCCTTAATGCTGTTATAACAGTTAACTACATTTGACTATTTTATCGAAGGGTTCCCTGGGAAATCATGTATAAGCTGTATAAGCTTTCTTTAGGATTGCGAAGTTTCCTTTTACTAACTTCTGTGTGTTTGCGTTTTCTCGACACAAGTTATATAGGGTGTCCTTTAAATGCCTTAAAAGCTTCAGGTAGAATTTTTCCTTTATGAATGCTTAATACAAATCTTCAAAAAAAAGTAGGTATTTGGAGCTTAGTTTTCTTGTACGAGAGTGTTAAAGTTCATATCTTTAAAACAGAATTTCATGGAAACAATAACGAGAACTTTAATGTTGCACGTATCTGCCGATAAGTGACTGACTGCCACTTGATTATGTAAAGATTAATATTGAGTTGACGCTCTAGGTGCTCTTCTGGAAGTACTGTTAAAAATGATAAATTTCGTAAATATATACTACATTTGACAACAGTGCAAGGCCATGGTATTGTGATGAAAAGT
>JABXWE010050229.1:0-10687 GCA_014611495.1 Limonius californicus
CTTCTATCGCTCGCCTGCCCCCCCCCCCCGAAACTCTACACTTCCCTTCACTTTCAGGACTCTCCTACCTTCTCTTAACTCTCTCAAATTTGAATTTGGGAATTTGGCCGTGACACAAATCGCACGATTTATTTATTGCCTTCCTAGTTTTAAAATTAAAGCTGCTACAATTGTTTGAAAATTCAAACTTCGGAAATTCAGTTGAATTAAATTTTAATTACTAGTCCTTTGGTATTTTCGTAAACACACCTATTATAAACATGGCACTTCCTAATTGTACAAAATGGTTATATCATATATTTCAACGGCAGTTCAAAGTATTCTGGCCATATAGCTATTACTTACAAATCACATTGTACTCACTGTAAGCATATATGTTTATACCTGGCTTAAGCTTACACATAGCTTTCAGCCCAATAATAAGAGCGATATCTACAAGGTTCCTAAATAGATGTATACCCTATTTACTTTATTTTACCAACCTTGCGATATCTATACGTTTCTGTTTCTAACTAACCTGTATAGATATTATTTGTGAATGAATGTGAAATTCCAGGGAAGTGTTTATTTATATTGGCAATTTAAATTACTTCATTGTCACTGTTTGATTAATGCTATTTAGAACATTCGACCATTTCAAATATTTTTAGAAAAATTCGAGTTCCCGTTCTAATCTGAAAAACCCACCCTAGCATTAAATTACAACTTAAACTGTTAACTAACAAAGCTTCTACCTTCACATCCACATGGAGTAAATGACACACACTGTCTCCGGCGCCTCCACCAAAATAGAGTGCTTACTCAACACAATTGTGAGAGTAAAGAGACAAAGCGCTAATAATCTATTCAATTAATAGACGCAAGAGTAATGAGGTACAGAAGTAAATATTAAAATATAGCATAAACGTATCATTTTGCGCAAACAGCCTCCCATTCCGAGTTCGTGATTTAAATTTCAAGTGGGGTTTATTTCCGTAACAAGATTACGCCCATATTTGAAACCCAAATATCCTTAGACATTCGTGCAGGTGATTCATTCACTATTCGCTAACAAACATATCAGAGCAGATATTATTTTGCATCGTCATTAACGTAGCGAAGACCACCGCCATTGTAAGTGGATGGAATTCGATTGATGACAACTATTTGTTCTCGGAAGGACGCAGATTTGATCTGTCTGTCGTTAGCTCGGCAGCCCAGACAGTACCTACCCATATTTCTTTCGATTCTAGATGCTCGTTAAAAAGCTGCCTTAAAATGACAGCAGCAGCTGTACATATTCGTTTGAATATTAGAAAAGGAATCAGTCTGGTAGGTTTAAAAAACAAAATATAATGAGTTTGGCTACAATTTTAATGCAAATGTAATGAAAAATTGTAAAGCACAAATTTAAATAGAATCAGGAAGAAGAAACATGAAAGAAAAGAAAACAACTTAAGATTACATAGAAAATTTTATTTAAATACTTGCCTGTTTGAATGTGATTATATTTCTTACTTTCCTACCCGCCCTTTCAAACTATTACTTATCTCAGCCCTTAGGCTCTATTCTTGTCCCATTTTCTGACCCTTCATAATCCTTTTAAACATACACAACTCCTCTTATTTCTTACTTTTTTCCCATCTCCCTAAACCCTCAACTTTTCTCAGTCCTTTTACTCTCTACCGTTGCTTGTTCTATTCTTGTCCCTTTTTCTAATTCTCTCTAATCCTATTGGAATTTCCAATTTTCTTTCGTTTCCTATTCTTCTGTATTCAGTTAATTTAACTTACAAAAATTCAATTTTCTGCAAATTATTACTTTCCTTTTGTATCTTTCTATAGTTTATTCCTTTAAATTTTTCATGATACATTCTTGCTTTGTTTGCCGTCCTCTCCAGTTTTTACATTTCTTAAACCTTTGTGAAGTTTGGTCGCTTTTGTTGAACGCGCCCTGTATGCACGACGTTTATTTATCATTCTGCAAACGCAGCATTAACCCGTGTCTTCACGCTGTTAAGTGCGGAGCGAAGACAGAAGTCAGGCCCCAGCTCTCGACCTCAGTGTTACGCAGATTTTAAAATTACCCCCGGGCTTCCGAATGAGTGTAATATACCAATACGTAATTACTTTCCCTTTCTGCGGTACCATTCATGGTATGTCCGAAAAAAAGAGAAGATTCGGTTTCCCAGCAATTCCGAAAATATCACTTAAAGTACCGATTTGGGAAATACCGTCGTTTGAAAAATCTGCCAAAAGCAAACGGTTTCGAGAGAAGCGCCTGTAAAAACGCCGAGACTACACTCAGGGACTGACTCAAGCTTTACACCCCCAAAGGGCCAATTTTTCATCGCTAAACGTAAAGTTGCAAAACCCTTTGTTAGCCACGCTTCAGCTGCTCCGTTTAGTTTACCGAGAGGCTCCCCTGAGACGACGCCGTTAATTGTGAATTCTTGTGAAATCAGTTTATAATATGTACGTTTTATTGGAGGAACTTTACCGATATAAGAAAATACTGCGTGTACAAAGCCTTTCTGCAGTATCTCCTATTTTCAGCTATTATTAGCTTACATTTAATTGTTTTTGGTTCACCTGTGCGTGACCTTGTTTAGCGTTAAGAATGTTCGTTTTATACTGTTATAATCATTTAATCATTCTACGTGTATTTTGTTCGCTTCTTTAATTTAATTAAATGCCTTGTTACACTCGACTCTATTTTATTTTGATCTCTGTTAAAAGTAATATGTAGATTCTTGTAAGGACAACTGCGAGTGATTTTTGTGCTCCCTTTGTTTAGGGGACTAGTAAATTAACATTTCTATTAGGAACAATTGCGTGAAAAGGTAAGTTCCCAGACATTTTGCTGGGTATAACTTGTTAGTTTTTCTAAATTTTCTTTCGTCTTCTATTCTTCTGTATTATGTCTATTCCATCTGATTAAGCATTCGCCACCACGTCTCCTTCAGTCGATTTAAATTGGAAAAATCTATTCTTCTGCAAATTATTACTTCCTTTTCAGACCTTGTTATAATAAATTATTCATGATCCAGTCTTGCGTTTTTTGTCGTACTTCTAATCTTTAACTTGACTCAGTCCTTTCGCTCGCTCCCAGTGATTGTATTAATGGTGTCGCATTTTCTGATCCTCCCTATTGACCGTCTTAACTCCTGTTATATTTTGCTTTCCTCTCTCCCAGAGGTATTTTTAATCTACATTTCAATCTCTTCCTGTGCTTCTGTATCATTGCTTACGCAGTATCCACTGCTTCTCCTTCAATCTACTTGAATCGAATATATCTAATCCTGTGCCAAATATCGCTTTCCTTTTTTATAGTAATTAATCCGTTCAATTTTTCTTAAATTTATTCTTTCCCTTCTTTCTCATTGGCTCTTTTTCTTTTGATATCGCTCTCTACAACTCCCCTAGTTCTACGGTCTCTCTCCCATAATTTGTTATATTCTTGTCCCATTTTCTATTCCTCTTCAATCCATGCGTACCCGCCCGAACCCCTCTGTGATTTGTTTCTTCTCTCCCAACGATGCTCCTCCATATCTTATGTTTTTTCTTCCATTATCTCCTATTCTTCCGTATTGTGTTCATTTAACCTGTTTTCTTCATGGTTTCTCCTCCGCTCAAATTAAATTACAATAATGTAATCCACAGCATCGTATAACTTTTTCTATATTTTTTTCCCACCTTCCCAATCTTTAATTTCATCCAATTATTGTTCTGGCGCACTTTATATCCCTCTACTTATCACCTATGGTTCTATGGTCTCTCTCCTATTACTTATTCTGTTCCTGTCCTGTTTTCTGTTTCTTCCCAACCCTATTGTGTTTCCAAAAATCCCTCTGTTTTATGCTTCCTCTCCCCCGTCCATGTGAATACGTATATTTCGTTTTTCCTCAACTTTCCATTGTCTCCCATTCTTTTGCATCACTTTTATTGTACCTGCTTGCGTGTTCTCAATTGCTTCTCTTTCATTCAATTTAAATTGCAAAAGGCTAATCTTCTGCCTATTTACACTGTCTTCGCATCAGTTTTTGTAGTAATTATTCGTTTGAAATTTTCGTAGATGTATTGTCACTATTGAATACTATAAACCAAACGGTCTTTCAGAATCTAATTCCTTAATTTATGGGTTCTATTACTCATTCTAATTATAGTTTCCCAACTACTTCCGGCTTTGCCAGTTGCCAGTATACTTTTAACTTCTTTGAGATTAAATAACCACCAAAACAAAACAGTTGTTAAAATATAATTGTTCGATATTTTGCAGAACAAGCTAATTTTGCACATTTTATAAATTCGGATGTGGCTAAATTCAAATAGCACCCTGATTTATTTACAGGATTAATCGAAAGTGTATAATTTCATGATATAAAACTCTATTTCATTTAAAATTCTAAGCTATTTTATAAATTATGTACCATGTATCTACTTTTACAGTTTGCAGAAACTTCCGTTTCTTTAACATCTCTTTCAAATTCGACTACATTTTTTACATTTTATCATTGAATTATTTCACATTCTTTTCAATAACTTATTAATTGGCACATTCAAGTACTTTCTCAACAACTTTCTTACAATAATTAAGCTGTTCTACATAAAATTAAAATGAGCTAAACACCTGAACCTAACCATGCCCATAATAGATACTACGTAGAGTAGGTAGGTAAGCATACTACAACTAATCGTCTGAGAAGCCTTATTCACTAATCTTGCCAGACAAACCGCTGTCGTAAATAATCCCGACTAATAAATATAGTTTTGAAAAATCCTGCCGGTAAAAACTTCTTCCAGTGAGATTAATTTCTACTAGCTAAAAATCTCGCATCATCAAGTTTTGCTGCAAAAACTGCAACCAATAAATCTTCAGCTGTAAAAATCTGGACCATAAATATTCTGTCGTATAATACCAGCATATAGAAAATCGCACCAGTCAAATCCGCCGATTACAAGTCACACTAATTAAAAATCCAAGCAATGAAAAAATTGAAGACAAAAATCCCAAATCCATTCGCAAAAACCTATCATTCAAAATATCCACTAGTAAATAATCTCGCCGAATAAAAATCCTGCCAGATAAAACTACAGTAGCTGAAAATCGTACTGTAAACATTCCCATCAGAATAATCCTGCTGCAAAAATCATAGTAATTAATATTCTAGAAATGTAAACATTTTTCCCAACAACTCAAAATCCACATCCTGATAAGAAAATGTTATTAATAAAATATTGCCATATATAAAAATTTCGTCCATAAATAACTGCGAGCGTCTAAATTCAGACGCTAAACAATCCTGCTAACAAAATTTTCACATGACATTATCTACCAATAAATTTTTTAACGTAAAAGTTTCAATAACTGCACCGTAAAAACCCTACCAATAGCAATGCTATATCTAAATCTAGCTATAAAAAATATTTGGTGTAAAATTTTACAGTAGTAGACAATCCCACCGTAAAAATAATCACAAAAAAATACTGCAGTTATAAAATTGGGCTCAACTAAAAATTCGGATTACAAAACGTTACTGTAAAAATTACTTATTATGGAAAATAATAGGTAAACTATCGCTCTATAAAAAAAACTGAAGACTTCTAAAAGCTAACGGTAAAAATGCAGCCGAAACAATCCAGCTGTAAAACCTCCTGGCTCTGATAATTTTCATAAGTAAATAATTCGCCTGTTGAATCACTTACAATAAAAATCCCACGGGTATAAAATCCCGTTCAATAAAAGCCGCAGGGGTTAAAATCCCAATAGGTTAAAATGCAAGTAAATATCTGTAAACTTCGACTGTCTAAAATTATGTCAGCGGAATTATTTACTGAAGGAAATAGTCATAACTATTTTTCTACAGTAGGTGTTTTTGGGCAGTATTTTAAACTGGTGGGAGTTTGCACAGTCACAGTCTTTAAAGACGGATAATTTATAGAAATGTGTACACAACATTTTGTGGGCCAGATATTTGGTAACTGAAATTTTAACTTATACTATTTTGAACTCTTGGGGCTTTTATTTAACGAGAATTTATACATGTAACATTTTTATTGTCAAGATTGTTACGGAGAGAGTATTTACCAATGCACACATTCGAAGCTCTATTCCTTACAGCTGTATTTTTAGTTGCAACAATAATGAAAAAGAAATGCTACAGGTATAAAATCCCGTTCAATAAAAACCTCGGCGTTTCAAAACTGTATTTGTTAAAAATTCAGAATCTTGATCCACACACCGTTATGTAAAACTTTCTGTAAGTAAGTTGTCGCCCTGGAGAAAAATTCGGATATTCAAAATCTTGGTAGTACATATAAATGTTGCTGAAGAAACCATCCCGCTTTATAAATTCTTAGAATAAAAATGCTACAGGCAAAAAAATGTTCCTCAACAAATGCCGCGGTAGTTCAGAATCTCATCAAAAATTATCTGCAGATATCGCCATCGCCTCTTGCGCCGAGAAAAATACTACGAGTTTACAACATAAGCACTAAGAAATCCTGTTGCAAAAAATTGCTGAAAATGCATTTACTAGTAAATAATCGTGCTGTAAAAGAAGCCTACCTTCCCAACTATCAAAATTCTCATCAAACCGAAAGTTTCACTAACAAAAAATAAATAGGATAAAATTCCATCAGTGAAAATTCAACCAATTAAAAACCCGCCAGTTAAAACATCCTGCTGGTTAAAAATTTCAGCAGTTGAAAATCCTGACAGTTAAATAATCCTGCCAGTTAGATTTTTACTAATAAAAGTCCCTCCGTAATTTTCCGTTGGTAAAACATACTACATAAAGACTGTAGGTTATTGTTGTTATATTATATTGTTGTTATTATAGACTTTGATACAATTATTTATTAGCCTAATCGTTACATGATATTTTTTTAACATACTTCTTTGTGCGTAATTGAAAATGGACCACGATGTCTGTACATGGTAGACTGCCGCAGAGCTCTTCAGAATAATTAAATATCGAATAAATATCTATAGACATTGAAATGCTATTTTAACAAACGAGATATTTTACCGATAAAATCTTGTACTGGAAGATTATCTATATAAATGTTTACCATTTGGTTTAAACGGCAGAACTTGAGTTAGAAAACACCAACCTCGTTTATTTCAGTAACACTTGACACTTAAAACAGAATTTTTGAACCTAAACAGGATTATACTTAATTTCTAATTGCATTAAGAAAACACGTAGCTGCGTGGGTACAGCTGCTAGCGGTAATGAAAGGTTCAAACCCCGAGAGCCCCCATGACAACTATGTGGTTGTTTAAGGGGTTTGCGGTCTCTAGGTCGATTTAGTCGTTAATAAGTACGTGGAGGTAGTATCCTCGAGCAATAAAAAGCGGCTGAAGCGTAGTGCTAGCCACACTAACTTCCTTGTGCGGTACGCCCTTACAACAACATAGCAGCTCTGTTTATTATTCTAGTATTGTAAGGCTACAAGGAAGATTATTATTGGTTTGAATTGTGCATACATTCAACAAATTTTGGCCATTTTTCCGATTTCTACAGCATGCTGATAATTGAGATCCTACTACTTGGTAAAGAAAGTTTGATATATGTATTTATATTAAAGAACTCTCTATTGACGTTTGTTTTGTAAATTCGTTATCTTAACCACTTCACATAGAAATCGAATATTTCAAAAATCAACATAAAACAACAAAATTGGGCAGATATCTAATCTGAACTGCGATTTGGTCGTCCATAAACTTATATTAAGAGCTAATTAACTACTAATCTCATTAACTACCGTTTTTCGAGATTTTCGATCATCCTTATGCTAAACTGTAACACGAATTCGATCTCGACCTTGCAATCTAAAACCGGCTGTACTTCTTTCGCGCCGTAAAAAATATTAGAAGCGCTGTACGAAAAGGCGTTTTGCCTCCAGACTTCTTCAAACCAGAATCTACAAATATGACCTGAATTTGATAAATTAATTATCCGGTGACCGTAACTGGACCTGTTATTTATTATTGCATTTCGGCCGAACTAAAACAGGGCATTATTCATCGTCAGATTCGGCCATCATTAAAAGTCATATCCTGATTGCAATTTGCCCCTAGATTTAAATTTAAATAAAAGATGGATATAATCCTGCTTACTGTTTAACGCCTTCCAATGATTTCACCTATCGATTCAAGTTTCTAATACAACGGTGCGCTAGCGTGGGGTAATTTATAACTAAATTAATTGAGTGATTAGTTTTGATGTGTATTTTACAACAATGAGCCGTGTATGCACAACAATGATACGTAAATGTCTAACTTAATAAATGGGTAACTCTACACTAATTGGGATACGTCTGGTGTGTATCGAAGAATAAACAAATTAATAGACGAGGTGGTTGCATACAAACCTACTTGCTTTGCACTCGAGTTTCCCATCAACAAACTTCACACTTCAATGAAAATTACTTTGTTGAGAATTAAAGTGAATGAAAGAAATATCATTATTTAATTTGCTACAATTATTACACTTAACGGCGATAAATCAAATCTTGTAAAAATTCCATGCCAATTCGAGCTGATAATTACAATTAATTAATTAATTTGAATACTACAAGGTGGGTGGTTTTTGGATAGTTTAGTAAATAATACCCCTATATAGGGGAACTTTTCTTGAGGAAAAGTTGCAAACCTTTAAGTTAAACGCGTAAGTTAACTCCGAATTTAATGTTCAATTTACAATCTAAATGTAGAATTTAAGCAAATTTGCAGTTTTAACGGGCGAATTTCCTTAAATCCTCCACATGAGTCACAAATTCATAGCTAAACTACGTAATATAAAAACAGTTTGTTAATTTCACGTTTTAACTAAGAATTTAAGAAAGTTTAAGGTGGGAATAAGTAATTTAATGTCTAAGCTATTAAATCTAGTTTGATCAGTTTCCCGTTTCAGCTAAATATTCACTACATTCTGAAATCTAAAAAGGGAAATCACAAAAGTAAACAATTAATTTGTGAATTTAATTATATACCCGGTTTGAACTACTTTAAGATTTAAGGTGTGAACTCTAGAAACCTCTTGAAATATTTCTAACCGAAAATTAAATATACTTTAAAGGTTGTATTTGGAATTTGAGGAAATTTCCCTTTTAAACTGGAAGTTTCTCAAAATATTCAGTTTGACTTGCAGATTCACCCACGAAAGCTGTAAATTCTAAGCAATTTCGGTTTCTTGCGGAGAATTTTCTAGGATTTCAAGTGTGAAATGTAATCATAAAAAATTGCCGTTTAAACTGTGAATTTTTTACATACTCAGTTAACACTGTATACTTAGTTGAAAAACAGCTTCCTGTTAAATAAAATATCTCTTGGTATATTTCCAGATCTGATTGAGAATTAAGTATTAACCAGATATATAATGAACTGTGCAGTTAAACAGTAAATTAATTTAACGTCCAATTTAATCTACATACTTTGATTAATATACACCTAAATATATAAATTTTATAAGAATTTTTTGGGAAGTTTCCTTTGTACACCAAGAATCGTATATGATTTCTAGTGTGAAATGTAAATTATTCGTGTGAACTGTGCTTCCTGCTGAATATAAAATCTCTTGGTATATTTTCTGTTTCAACTGAGAATTTAGTATCAACTGGATGTTGCATTTAAACTGTAAATAAAGTTAACTTCTAGTTTAATCTATAAACTCGGTTGAGAACACACTTAAAACTGAAGATTATTTAAGAATTTTTTTGGGAAGTTTTCAAGGTACACCAACAACCTTATATGATTTCTAGCGTGTCATGTAAACTATATCAAATTTTCGTGTAAACTGTGTTTGCTGTTGAATATAAAATCTCTTGGTATATTTCCTGTTGCAACTGAGAATTTAGTATCAACTAGATGTTGCATTTAAAATATAAATTAGCTAAATATCCAGTTTCGAGTATAAATTCTGTTAGATATACATTTACAACTGCAAATTATATAAGAGTTTGCTGGGAAGCATCCTATGTACACCAAGAATCTCATATAATTTCTAGTGTGAAATGTAAATTATATCAAATTTTCGGGTAAACTGTGTTTGCTGTTGAATATAAAATCTCTTGGTATATTTCCTGTTTTAACTAAGAAATTAGTATCAACTGGATGTTGCATTTAAAATATAAATTAGTTAAATATCCAGTTTAATCTATAAACTATGTTGAATACACACGTAAAACTAAAGATTATGTAAGAATTTTTTGGGGAAATTGGCTTTGCACACCATGAATTTTATGATACCTAATTTAAAATTTTAATTCTATAAAATTACACGCAAACTATGCTTTATTAAACACTTATGTATTACTATAAATATTATTGAAAATACAGATTCCTGTTAAATAAAAAATCTGTTCGTATATTTCCAGACACGACGGGGAATTTAATATTAACCAGGTATTTAACAAACTGTAAATTAATTTAACGTTCAGTTTAATATAGAATCTTCGTTTAGAATACACTTAAATCTGTAAATTTTTTGGAAAGTTTCCTTTGTATTTTATTTCCTTGGATTTTTTTTCATGGATTTTTTTCCTGGATTTTTTCCGTTTACCATCATAGATGACACCCGCCTACTTGGTAAAATATAAAAAAAATACAGAAAGTAATCTAGTAAAATATTATATTCGCTATTAAAGACTTACACATCAAAAGTTACCCGACATATGATACATAGTTAGAAAGAGAA
Source organism: Limonius californicus (assembly GCA_014611495.1). Classification (NCBI taxonomy): domain Eukaryota; kingdom Metazoa; phylum Arthropoda; class Insecta; order Coleoptera; family Elateridae; genus Limonius; species Limonius californicus. The sequence goes on from JABXWE010050229.1 coordinate 10,682, forward strand.
AAAAAA
>JABXWE010050230.1:0-20244 GCA_014611495.1 Limonius californicus
TTTGTGTTTTGTTCTTAACGTTAACTAGTGATTATTTTAAATATTTGGGTAAAACAAATTTCAATTATTACATGTAAAAATTTACAACTGAAGTATTTCTTAATAAATACGAATAAACAAATTGAATTTTGAGTATTACATATTACAAATTGTATTAATTTAAAATTCCTTGCACTGCTACCAAGGTGAGCTTATTTATTAATTTTGATTCATAATTTCTAATTTTTCCAAGATTTGCATTAGGAAATTTATATCTTAATTAATTAATTTAATTAAATTAAAGTAGATTTACGGCTGTCAATTGAAAGTTATTTAGAACTTAAAATGATTTATCAAAAATACTAATGGTAAGATATAATTACAATTACTATAAAAACATTTAATTAAAGTACTGTTATGGTTGGTAATGCAAGACTAATTTGTATTTTATACTCAAAATTTGTTACTTTTAGGTTGTTTAAAACATCTTAAAATTCAAATTCAATTATTACATGTAATTAATTAACCGAAATAATTTTGTAGCCGTTTATTCGAGCTTACTTTGTAATTTATCCCCCACATTTACAGTTTAAAAGTGATCTTACAAAATACTGAATTCCTGTTATTACGTGGAAATTGAATTAAATTAAAGTAGTTTCAGTACTGGTACTGTGAACGAATTGTGTCTTTAAAATTACATCTTTAATGTGGTTTTTTAAACACTAATAAAATTAAATCTCAAATTTCAATTATTGTATCAAATCTTAATTAAATTGATGTGGTTTGATTGTTGTAAATGTAATGTTTTTGTATGCACGACCTTGTGGCGGTTTAAGAAATAAATATGTAGCAGAATTTAATTTCAATTACTAATGTGATAATTTATTTATTACAATAGGTTTAATATTGTTAATGTCCGATTACTTTGTACGATATTTGAAGGTATTAAGATTAGATAAGCCGAGTAAATTTCAATTATTACATGTACATTTTATGAATTGAAAGTAGTTTTAGCCTGTTCAAGCGATGGGAATTTTGTGTTTTGCCTCCAAAATTTACAACTTTGAAGTGATTAAAAGAACCTAATAGTAAGGTCACTTTTCATTTATTACGTAAAAATGTAATTAAATTAATGTTGTTTTAGTTCTTTTTATGAAAATGCTAATTTATTAATCACATAAATTAGCAGGTCTTGACGTGAGTAGCTCCGCATTTTATCCAAAGTTACAACAAAAATTACTAAATTAATTTATTGCAAGTACTGAAAATAAGTAGAATAACAATGAAAAAAGTTGTAATAACCTAACAGTACTAAAAAAGTTGCTTTTTAATTATCTGTAGGTTATTTCTCTTTAACGAACTGAAAAAAGTCTTCGCAGAATGCAATTGATTTGAATTATTTTATTTGCAACATTTTGGAAAGTACGCAAAACTCACAATTAAACCGTACATTCTGACAGGTAAACGGCTTATAAATTATACGTGTAGACTGTCAAATCGTCGTTAAGCTGGTACCACGTTTAAAAATTTTCATGCAACTTTCACTTTTTGCTTTTAGCAGCTCTAAAAATTTGTAAATTTTAAAAGTTTGTTTTGTTTAAAAGTGATAATTTAATAGTTTTAACAGCAATTAGCAATAGTAACAGAAAAATGCTTAAAATATAAACACTTGTAATTACTATGAATTAATTAATTCTTCTTTGAGTTGTCAAAGTGATAATTTCATTATTTTTTGTATGGAATTCAGAAATCGTTAATAACTAATTTTTCTGAATTTGCCCTCGAAGATAGTATTTTTGAATATATATTTGACAGTAAGTAATTTAATCAGTAGATCGTTATTTAATTAACAAAAAAGTATATTTACCATGTACGCCCAAGAACTTTTTGGACAATTTTTAATTGTCAAGTTTTGTGATTATGTTAAGTGTTAAACTTATCTATGGTCTACCCTTACCAGAACTTGTAATAACCATAACGTTAAGGTTGCGTAAATGTTTTAACAATTTTTTGGTATAATATCAAGGTCATTATTTTCTTCATGTATTAAAGCTTGAATGCAGAGAAATAGTTAAAGTAGTAATTTGAAGTTGTTAATTAAGTTTCAACACCGATAGCAGCAATAATTGTTGTCCTTAAATCTAATTATGTAAAGTACTTAAGAGTTTGGTAGAAAGCGAAGATCCTTCAATCAAGAATTGTCACAGCCCACGCACCCAAATTCGAAATGCCGAAACGTCCGCCCATATCTAGAATGTAGTTTGTCATTATTGCGGTGCTTAGTGCTTATTGCATGCTCCTAAATATCTTTTGCTGCGTCGCAACCGTTCTTGACAAAGCGGCGTGCAAATAGTAAGATTTACATGAATAGATGATATTTCTCATAGCAATGGAGACGTTACGCCATCGTTCAGATTTTAGAATACTTCTCTTGAATGAAGACAATACCGTTTCCACGGCGTGTCTTTTAGATCAGATACGCCATTGAATAAACGTATGTATATAATATACGACATATGAATTTTCAACTGTTGCGTTCGCGACTCGTTTTCATTTCGCGCTGAAACGCATAAAAGTTGTTAAGCTCCGTAAAAAAACAATGCAATTCTAAGCGATTTGTCACTCGCGTAAAAATGCGGAGTGATTGTACCGTTTTCCTTTTGGAGAAGTCAAGTAATGCTTTCAGTGATCAAGATATTCGTCATTATCCTATGATGCATGACTGCTCTATCCGAGAGATAGAATTTTTGCGGTCGATTCTACCATTTGCTGTTTCGCATCCTATATTTTACAGAGGTGGCCATGCGTATACGGTTTCTAATTGGTTTTTGGCGTTTAAAAGACGACCGCGGTGAGGTACCTACACCCAATTTATCCCGAAGAAAAGTGAAATCTCAAAGACTTCATTTCGCCGGACAAAGCGATTAAAACAACATTAATTGGATTTTAAACGACGATATCTTTCTTACGATTCGTCCAGCGCTTTGCGTAACCTTTCGAATTCAAACGGAATCAATCGGTACAGAAATATTTCATCCGTCAGATTTAATAAGTATCAGGGATTGCTAAACACAATGGTCAAAATTGATTTTGGGTCGATAATTAATTTGCCTCGCTTGTTACCGCAATTGCGAAACGATTAGAGACTGTTGTTGTTGTTGTTGCTATTTCTTCCGATCGATTTATGGGCTATATCTGCGATCTTTTAACATAACACACATCATACAAAGTTCACACGCTGTATGTGGTAATTGTACAATAATTTTAATTGGTTTCCACACGGGCAAACCAGTGGCTTCTTTGATTTGCGTAAATGCGATTAATGGAATGTTATGTGTGAGTCACATTTGCGAATACTGTGTATATGATTGTCTACTAACCTTAGACTAATATTTGGTGGCTATAAAATCCAGATCTTCACACGAGTCTTATCAATCGTAACAAATGAGCGGCCACAAGGATTTATCGCTAATTAGCTAAATTTAAGATATTTCCCATCGGCTTCCGCGTATCCAGTTCCACTTTATTTACATGTCCAAGTTCAGAACTCGTTTGGTTTCTTTGAAAAACCTGTCAACTAATTGGATCAGTTCGTTTTCACTTCGTTATTTATTTTATTGCTGCTCGCAAGTGTATGAGCCGCATCTGCCCGTCGTGGTGAGAGCTTCCGACGAATTGGGCGGAATCGGATGAGTTTCTCTCATGGAATGAATTTGGGGTAACCTTGCGAAGGAGTCGAGGAGAATTAATTATTGTGGGAACACATTAATAACTTCAGCAGCAGGTAAATCTCGCCAACTAAAGATGGAACAGCGTAATCGAACGAAACGTCTCAAGAATTCCAATTACGGCTAGATAAGAAGGTTGTGTATGTATATCTCGGGTCACGAATCGCTAAATTGCGCACCACGCCTTCTCTTCTGTGGAGATCTTCAGCGAACACCTGCGGACGTATTTTCGAATGTTTCACTTTTGAATTTCGGGTGTCGCCGGATGACTTCTTGTTACGCTTCCAATGGCGTGAGGCCGATTTTTAGAGTCAGAGTTCAGCGCAAGTGAACTTTACACAATACCTGTCTGTCCCGTGCACTTGCCACTTCATACGTGCTCGTTTCGAGTGTCAAAAGTGAAACTGCACTTTAATTTTGATTGCTGCACCGCTTTTTATTAAGAGATAAATTAGTGTCCGCTCTCGCTGGGAATGATTCACTCCTTATTTTAATTTTTTCTTTCGCTTTCTTCGGTCTGCACGTTTTTCGGTTTCAGGGAACCACTGCTTGTTCAGTACGGACACTTGGAGATTTCAACGCTACTGCACAACACGAACCCAGGAATCGATACAGTTTTCGTTTGGTTAACACTAAGCACGTTAGATTATCGAGTTTTCGCACGTTGGGGTATCTGCGCCCGGCCCTTATCACAATAACTATGGATTATGATAAAAAGTAAGTGATCGAGATGCTGGTGGAGGACACGTGCGAGGCGAGCGCGGGTCACGTGACCGTGCAATCCGGGCAGCGTTCGACAGAGCACTGGGCCGCTCGCGATATCTTGCAGGCTTATACTGAAGAGTGCTCCAGTTCTGCCGTTTCGAGATCGAAAGTGGTCGCGGATGGGCCTCACTTGATACCATTTAGGTTTTGTTACGCGCTGGTCACCGTCGCTGCCGCGATTGTCCTCTCGCCAGTAGTTCCTGCTTCGCCGACCGTCAACAAGTCGGTGGGCACTCGCTTATCGGATTTGACGGAACTCCTCTGCAGGATTCTGCTCCACTTCATCCTGGTCGTAAATCGCAAAAATGTGGGAATTTTTGAAGATGCAGCTTCTTGTCGTGATTGACATCACCATTCTGGGAACTTGCAGTCCGCAATCCACATCCGTCAGAAGTAAATGATTAATTGAAGATTCGGAAAAATAGAGATAGTTTATATAATAAAAAGCAAAAACTGTTACTCTCAGTAGATTTTGCAAAATTAAAAAGTTCATTGCAGTCCTGGAAATATCAAATTTATTAAAATTCTTGTAAAATGGTAAGTGAAGGGATAGTTCGATAATCAATAAATTTGTACCGCGGGTGGTACAGAAACGATGGAAGATGATCAAATCACTAAAACTAGATTTTTAATAAGTTCATATAACGTTCTCGATTTTAAATTACTTTTTTATATGATTTATACAGTACGATCGAGAGATAAATGGCAGGTTTGGAAATGAAAGTTTTGCCAGTACTGAATTCATGCAATCAAAACAATTATTTTATATGGTCACCTGTTTCTATTTTTCATATATTATACATTCAAAACAGAACTCTGACAGCTATGTTTTTGTACAGTGTGTTTTTAGATAGTCAATCCACACATAGTTTTATAGATTAAAGAAATGGCATTTCATCAGATACCAGAGCAAAGTATCACTTTGACAAGGTGGGCATTTTATATATCTACCAATATACATATATGTATATATATATATATATTGCTCTGTACGTTCGGGCAAAAAAAAGTTGCCCCTTGTTGAAAGTGTCAAAAATTGCTGTGGTTTAAAAAGTCATGGTAAAAAAAAAACTTATGTCGACCAGCTCAAACACAAAACTGTTAACCTCAGGGTTCCACTCGCGGCCTCGTTTCGTATAAAAAAAAATTGAAATAAAACGTCCGACAAAAAAAAACAACAACACGCGCAAATTTTTACTAGCTTTACTGTCACCGAAATTAGTTCTTTTTTTAAACTGCACCAACCTTTTTACAGATGTTAGGCATGCAAAAACGCCCCTGGACTGTTACTATACAAGTATACGGACTGCATACCTCCTATCCAGGCTGGCTCCGCATTCCATGCTCTGCCGTCTCTTCCTAACATGCAGTACTTTTACATTTTCATTTAACGCCGATTAAAACTCAAATTTTATCTTATCGATGGTATATTCTGCCTTTTTAATTTTACAATTTTTATGACATTTTTATCAACAACCAAAAAAAAGTCCTCTCTGATTTTAAAAAATTTCGTACTCCTTGATCGCCGGGGAAAGATATTATTTTGTCATGGTAAAATTCTAATTTAAAAATTTCTATATTAAAAGACAATAGTATGAAAGATACTAGAACATGCCTTGAGCTTAGATACAAGCTTAGCTCTGGATTTATTTAATTTACATAGGAGTATACTGCATTAATCGGAACATTTATTGAAAATGTGTTTTTGACAGCCGTGAAGTGCAGAATGTGTATTAAAGGCAGCCTTCGGATACGTACAGTACATTTATAAAATCAGAACTTGGATAAACAGTGACGCCGTTAAAATATGAACATTTTTATAAAATAAATTTAACTGTTAAAATTTTGAATTTTAAAATTGTATTTAGATCCAAGTGCCCTTACTGTAAATTTATGTATTTTTAGCATCGTTGCCATGTAAATTTTATCAGTTGCTATGAGAGTTGTTGACAAAACAATGAAATGTACTTTGTACTTTGGTGTAAATGCACGCATTCTTGTTCAGCTCCTAAAAATTTAATATTAATTAACATTGTTTATGTTAATAAAGTATTAGCTTATTGTTCAATTTAAAAACGACTTTCTTTGAAGAAAGCATAAATGAGTATAACTTACTAAGTTACTATTGAAATAAGTGGATCCTGTATGGAGTTCGTTGATTTGGTCCCACATCGCAATAAGATTTGGATCACAGCGCAGGCGAATCAAAATTTGAGGTCAAGGACGATCCTAGGAAGATAATTACATTTGAATGTAGAGATTGCTTCAGAAAGGTCTACTAATTATAATTACCTAGCAAGAAGCACGAGTGTACCGGAGAAGTACGGAAAACACCAGAAAATAATATTTAAACCTGTTCGAATTTTACATAGGGCTTTATAGGCATTTTAGGTTAAAGAACTGCATGTGACTGACGTGTTAAAGATTCCGCCTGAAGTCAGCTGCGCACTGGGAAATAATATGAAATGTCCATTTTCTCATATAATCGTAAAGCGTGATAGAACTGACTTCTGAGACAGAGTATTTATGTTCGACAGTTAGACCGTGGCATTTCAGCCAATATTTGTAGACAAGTCTTTAAAAATTGTCACCTGGCGCCCAACTTACTATAATTTATAAAAATAAAAAAATTAATGAAAATATGATTGCGGAATGCAAGCGAATTCAATTCTATTCAACTTTAAATTTGATTTAATTATTTTTATCTTTTGTTAATAATTTATAATAATATATATATTACATAAAGCACCAACGAGTCAAAGTGGCAGGACATACATATACTTAGCGACGACCTAGTTAAAGTTATCACTTTTTAGATTTCGGATAGATATTTTAAAAGTACTTTTTCCAAACTTACGTTTGGCACAATGTTTTGATCATTTATATTTAACAAGTTCTTCTTGCACCGCTTATCTCAAAGGACCTTTAAAGTGTCACGAAATGCTATATGTACTGTTTATTTTGAAAGATTTTCTTAAATAGTGTGGTTGTTATCCAGTTACGCACAAGAGCTTGAAGAAAATCCTCAAGAAATTCTACTCATCTTTACTCTCTAAAATGTTTTTATCATTCACAAAGTGTGACATCTACTAACACGAACATGTACAAGGAAGTCAGTTTAGGCGGAAAAGTACGAATTAATGGAGTTAGTAATCAATATACATGGTTTTTGTTTCGTATTCATTAAAAATACATTTATTCTAAACTGGCCACCTGCTGAAAACGTCAATTTCGTAGTAATTCCTTGGGTGGTCACATTATATAGATTCCATCGCATTTGCAGCTTAATCACGAGTAAACCTAAAACAATACACAGAGTGAGCAGGACAGGACCGACCGAACTTTAGGGACAAGTTTATACTGAAAATTAGGTTACACTTATTTTTTGTTTTTCTCGATTAAACTTGTAAAGTTTTTGTTGATATTTAAAGAATTCTTTACTCAATTTGAATGAAATTTGGTATGCGAACCAAATAAACAAACTTACATGTATTTCTACAGTTTAATAAAAGTTGTTAAAAGCTGCTCGGGTAATTTGTTTAAATTTATTTATCGTAGAATGTGATACAGAACGACAAACTATTATGGTTTTTCGTACGTTGCTTGTTTTCAAGATATTTCAACTTTCATGAAAAATTGAATTGCCTACATTTGATATTATATATTAATCTGTCATTGCAGATTTAGGACATTAAAATAATAAAATAGATTAATATACATAACTACGATTTGTTAAGGTATAGCGTTTCTTATGTTTCAATCAACTGTTAATACTAAAAAGTACTGTAATTTTAGGGTGAACGTTTATATATACAGGATGATTACTTTATCTTGTAACAGGTAGGCTGACTACTACACACATTACAACTGTTTGTATTCCGTAGGTATCTTATTAAACATTACATAGTTTAAATAAATAAAAATTAAAATAGCTACGTTGGATGTACTGGACACTGCAATGAAACTATTTACTAAACAAAATGCAGTTTCGTAATAGATCCATTTACAATATTTATTTCTTATAATGTAAACAAATTAAACACAGCGAAAGTAAATATACTGACATAACAATAAAATTACCAAGAAAAATAAATTAAATAAAAACAGAAAGAAAAACGCTAATTAATAATTAAAAATATATCTCCAAACTGCCGTCCACCTTGCAGTTCACGGAAGTCAATCCGCCGCAGAGGAGCATTTCTAACAGAAGTTAGCATGTGTAGGGTGATTTACCTAGATAATTCAATAATTCTTTTACGTAAATCTTCCTTTGTACGGGAGTTTCGTTTTTTACTTTACCCCACAGAAAGAAATCTAACGTAATCAAGTCCGGACTACGTGGAGGCCTATGTTGAATTGTATCTCTTGCAAATAATGTGTAATGAAAATTTTCATCTTGGTAGTTTTCTCAATTCTATGGAAGTGGGCAGGTGCTCCGTCATTTTGAAACCACATACATAATGAGGAAATATCTTCTAAAAGATGATGCAAATTATTTTCTAAAAAATGTAAATACATCTCCTCATTTAAACAGCCCTCAAAGAAGTGGGGACCAACGATAAAGTTGTCAACGATACCACACCACACATTTACAGAAAAAGTTTTTTGAAAGTGTGCTTTTCGGATCTAATGTGGGTTATTTTGTGAATAGAAGTGGCAATTGTGCCTATTTACACAATCATTGATATTAATCGTCGCTTTATCAAAAAATAGAATATTTTTTAAAAACAGTAGTAACTATAACGGTTCTTAAAAATTGGCAGAAATTCACTCGACGTGGGAAACATTTTCAGTAATGTGTTGCACTAATGTGACGAGGTAAGGATGAAACCGGTTTGCTTATAAAATGCGAAATACTGAACTTTGGCTAAAGTCTACAATTCTTGCAACTGTTCGTTGGCTTATATGGCGATTACCAGTTACTTGTTCGATGACTGCCGCTTGAACTTCTACGGTTGTGACATGTCGTTGTCTCACCTTTGGTTTGGAAATCTGTCCATATTGCCGCAAATTTCTTCCTAAACGCCTAAAGGCATTATGTGATGGAATCTGGAATCCGGATATCTTTGTGCATATCGTTGTGCTGCTAAGTCCACCGCCCTTCTGCATTATCCCAAAATCAACATCAAATCGGTTTTCTCGCCATTAGAATACATTGAAACTTATTGTTATTACCATAAGGATTTATACAAATCAACTTTGAACAGAAGTTTAGTAAGTTTTGACAAAACAGTACTTGACATTTGCCTGTCGAAAGGACTTTTAATATAAAAAAAAATATTTTTTATAGTCAGAAAGAAAAGTTAACTATGCATTTCATGTACATAGGAGGGGTGTAGCCTACCTACTTGTTACAAGATAAAATGATCGCATTGTGTATTTATGTATATTTGCTGTTTTGAATCCACCCTACTTTAATCCACAAAATATAAACTATTCAAAGTTGAATGGCAAATTGGATTAAAAAACGACCTACAGCTATAATTAGCGCCATCTACTGACTTTTTTAAATTAATGTTGGTAAATTCATTTTGTTGTGTTGTATACCAAATGTCCTTTAAAATTTTAAGATTTTCCTGAAACTTGCACTGAAAGTATTTTTTCGACACCCTTCATAGCCCAATTTGTCTATTAAAAATCGAAATTGGGGAAATAAAATGTAAGTGTACCGTAATTTCTGACAAGAAACTTTCCCAGTAAGCCTTTATATTATGGTTTACTAACAATTAATTATTGTTGACACCTATGGATTCGGAAGTTTTTATTCAGAAAGCATTACATCTCCTTTACACCTAATAGCCGCATTTAAATTAGCTGACATTGATTGATTATCAGTGCAGATACTATATTTCTAAACTTAAAAGATGTGTATATCGCAGCGTGATTATAAACACAACATCGACCATAATACCAACATCGAGTACTTCACTTTGGTTACAACGTCGACTATGGTGATCAATTCGACTAGTTTACAGTGAGTCGACTATGACGTAATCATCTACCATTATTGGCCTAATATCTAACATAATCATAACATCGACTACCTTTGTGATCAATACGTGGAACGCGATCACCTCGTGGACTGGTTTCAACAATACGGTCGACCGGTGATATATTACAAAATTTTAATAACTTTAAAATTTCAGATACACATTACAATTCACTAATATTGAAATTACAATCTAATATGATATTTTAAAATAGTTAATATTCTCACGCTCCCCGTTGTTATCACGTTGATAACGTAGTCAATGAAATATTCCACGTTATAATTACGGTCGACGATATACCATAACCGTTGTGACGAACGTTGATAGATGTTGATGTATGATCAAGGCTGTGATGGTGGAAAATTAGCAGAAGTTAGTTATGATCAGAGTTCGCGTTGCAATCACGATATAGTACTGAATGTTGTGATTACGATTACGATTACGATTACGAAAATATTGAGCCCGTGTTATGATCAGACAAAATACACTGAGGTTATATACGATAATATGTTGAAATACTTCAAATAATCCCATTCGTAGAAATATGTACCTTTCTTGTTAAACGGAACGAATTCGCATTTATTTCAGTTGTATTTAAGAAATAATGTTAAGATTTGCTAGGTTATTCAATTACCATTTACAATAATTTTTAATTTCTGTTCAAAAATAACCATACAAATATCTCAGAGATGCACTTAAAAATTATTAATTCTGTTAGAATGCAACGCTACTCATTTAAAAAAAATAAAAAGCTTTTTAAGAGGAGGTCCTGAAATAACTAAAGCACTTAGAAAGTTGCAACTAAGTGTCGTGCCTGTATGTTAAACTCACGTAATTATATGGTTCACACGTCAATAAAACATACACAAATTTAAATTAGTGAAGGTTTATTATGGGCAAACCAAACATCATTATCTTCTTAGTCTTCGGCAGAAATTATATATGTAGAATAAAATTTCTTAAATTTTATGGACGAGTAGAGTATATACTTCTGTGTGCGTAACTTCTAATTGTCCGTTTCAATTTTCTCTGCAACGATTATGTGAAACAGAAATAAGAGCTGCTCAACAGATATTTTATGATCTTGTAGAGGCTTTTGTGTATCACATGCTGTGTGACGGTGCAACATCCTGTTGAAGAATATACCAACGGTAATATGATCGCTTCGGGAATATTTATGAACTTTTATATATTCACTTCTACGAGAAGTATTTAAATTTAAAAAGGAATGTTTAAATTAAAACCCCATCTGAAGGCAATTCCAAAAATTAAATTAATTATAGATTGGCCGTGACTCTTGTTAACGTATCCATGTGAATTGTTTCCCTATAATACAGCCCAACCTAGCTAACTCGAACCTCTGTGGTTCAATATTATTTATTGCTGTAACTAGAAGCTGTTTCCCGACAAATTGCCTATTCCAATATTCATATTGTTACATCAATAGCTCGAATTTCAATTAGTCGAATTTTTTGACAATGAAAAGCTTTTTGTAATTTCCTAGATAGGTTTGTTATTAATAACTATTTTTCTAAGTTTAAGTTAATTTTCTTAGAAATAATTGCGATTTTTTACTCCAACCCTATGGAGACTTATGGCAGCCGTTCGGTATATAATAATATAAGAATAATAATAGTATAGCATTCACTGTAGACATCGAATAGATCATATTTTTCGTTTTACAATACAATAAGGATTGAATATTTATGTAATTTTTACTATTTTGATAATTGGAATTCTCCATAACTTCTCCTTAACTTTGACTAATCGAGGTTCGACTGTATTCATTTTACCGTTATAGTTACGACGTCGGAAAGTTCTGTTAATTGTAACATGGAATAACGCATAACGATTTCTTACGAATGGTGTCTTAAAATCTTAAAAGACTGTTAGTACATTACTTTTTAAGAATCGGGCGTTTGAGTGGTCGAAATCTTGTAGAGACGGGAGAACTCGTATAGAAAATGCCATGTACGACAGCTGCAACTTCGATAAATCGTGAAAATGAAGAAAAATATTCAGCTTATTCAGCAAAACAAACGGGTAACAGTTTGCCTAATTATTCAAAATTTACAAATCAATGTTGGAAGTGCGGAAGACATAAAAAACAAGCTAGTATAAAGTATTGTAAGGTAAGTGCCAGGTAGATTCCGCGCTTGTTGACCGAAGAACACAGATTTAATCGTTTGCAAATCGCTTCTTATTTACTGATATGAGATAGAAGGAGAGCAATTGTAGCAACTTATGAAACCTGGATACACTATTTATCTCTTTAGTCAAAACGTGCAAGATTGCAGTGGTGTCACGGCGCATCTCCAAAACCAAATAAAGTAAAAACTGTGTTTTCAGCTGGTAGAGTGATGGGAACATTTTATGGGATTCGCATGGTGTGCTTTTTGTTGATTTCCTTACAGAATGTCGTACAATTCATACAAACACTTCTGCGCAATAAACCTAAGCAGGCGATCAAGAACAAACGGAAAAGAAGACAAAGTTCTGTTTGCTTACTCCAATTCAATGCTTGCCCTCATAGCGCTGCAAGAACAAGTGAAACTATTAACAAACGTCAGTGGGAGCTTTTTCCGCATGCATCATGCAGTGTTGATCTTATTCCATCCGATTTTTATTTGTTTGACCTATTAAAAAAATGTGCAGCCGTGGAAAGATTTTAATCGAATAACGACGTTGTCCAAGCACAAGAGCATGGAACCTGAAGATTTCTTCCAGGAAGGTATTAGAAAGCTTCCAGATCTGTGGTGCAAGTGGTAGAAAGAATACATCGAAAAGTTATGTGGTTTTCAGTGTTGTAATATTGTATTACCCTTCTCTATAAATAAATCCATTTGACTATTACAATTTACATGTAAAATTGTATTTGTCTTTGTTTACATTCTCAGTTTACATAACTGATTGTTGATTGAATGCACCTGTAAGATTGCATCGTCACGATGCTGCAGTCAGCAAGTCTTCAAATTAAGTTTTCCCCTACAAATTAGACTTTTCCATATCTTATACTAACGAACAGTAATAAATGAAAAAGCACAACATAACTAGAGTTAAATTAAATGCATTACAATAACTACAAATTATGTTCTTGACATTTATTGCTTGGTATTAAAAGATGTAGAGATTTATACAACATTCAGCATTTTGATCGTTAAAATGGATTGCAAACATGTGTACATATTCTATTAAAATATTGTAATTTTTGTAAAACTCTTGGTTATGTTAACAGTGTTATAAAAAGGTTACATTCTTCTGTATCAAATATGGAAACAACCTGCTGAAGTACGCCAGTAATGATTTTTTAAGATGATCTTAGGTCGTAGCTTTATATACAACGGTTGTTTGTTGCTCAATCGGTTGTGACATTTGATAACTAACGTTCAAAATATTGTGCTAATGCTTAAGTAGTTATTTTTTTGAGTGTTTCCATTGATATTTGTGCTTTTTTTTGACAGTTGAACAAGAAATACTTTTTTTTAAACTACCACACGGATATATTTGTAATTCTGTTGATTCTATTATCACAGGTTACAACAAAAAGCATGTTGTTTTCGCAATGAAACCTTAAGATCATCAATATTTTTAAAATATTCATTACAATATTGTCTGAATTAATGTTGTGTCAAATTTCTAGATGCTGCTGTTGACTATAAATAATTCTCAAACTCAAAATTTGTGTATGAAACTGTTTGGCGAGACTACAGTCATTGCCATAAGGAATAATTAATTGTTTCATTCCCAATATCATTTCTAACAAATTATATATTTATATTCGTGTTTTATGATAACGAATGTTATGTTTATATTGAATAGCGAAGTTATACACACTTGATTAAGTGACGACGTGTGTTAACAAAATTTGCCATCAAGTGATTTTTTGAACACCTGTTACATTAAACGATTATAACTTAATTATTCCAGTTAAGCGCGGATTTTGTTTTCCACAACCACTCTTTATCTCAAAATAATTTTATTACACCGCATTTTATTGCAAAATTTAAGTAAATTAATTACATAACTGTCCTCCTTTTTCACACTTTGTCGTATTTCCTGAAATTTCCAGCTACTGTTGGCATTCCAAACTGCACCTAAACCGTAAGATATTTTGACGGGTCTTGAAACCAGTGCAGGATGAAATTTCTCGGAACTTATTGGACTTCCCTGGAAAAATTCTGTAATGGAAGACCATACTTGTATGCTCTTCAAAGTGGCAAAACTCGTCAAACGGGAACTGCATCCCGATAAAAATTGTCACCCACATGTAAAGACTCGTTGTGCTTTGCAGAAACTCGATATAACCATAAACCTATAACAATCGATCGCTGTTTTGTATTCAGAATTACGTAAAGCGCAGCGTTCGGCAACACATGTACACGGCCCTCAGGAAAATTTGCGTGTTTCCGTCCATTGGTTTCTAACGCGTTAAGATATATCATGTAGCTTGCAACAAACTAGATTGTTTGTTAGTCAAACGTATCGAATCGAGCACGAATGATAGTAAAAGTGACCACACCCTGCTGATGCTGCTGCTGTTGATTCTAGAACTCTTACTTGCTATAAGTGTATGCTATTGCTTACTGTAATACTGTAATATTCTCCTTAAACTTAAGATACTGCATATAATTAAAACGTGCAGGAATTTAATTATTTTAAAACAACTTCACGCCTTTTACAGGTTTATACCAAGTGATGTATTACTTAATCGAAGTTTTTTGAATATTTGTAAAGTTAGAATAACAATCGAAGGTGGGTGTTAGGTACAAGATGTTTCGTTTTGGGACAGTTATATCTGTTTTTTAGTAGAGTTTCGTAATACATTTAAACGTATTGGGATATTCATCAAGATTTTATTACTCCTTAACAACTGCTACTGAAGTAGGGCTGAGGATTTCGGAGACTGGCCCTTATAGTGACCGTATTGATCGTTTGAAAAATGAAACGGCAGCGATTTCCTAATTCTTCTTTATGCTATAAGAAAGATAAGCAGCAATAGTGGAATTTTACTATAAATGCATATAAGAGGTGTGTTTAATTGAAACCCATTTTTGCTTTATAAAAAATGTATTCTTCAACTTAATTACAAATAATTACCGTCACAGTTAAGCACCTATCCCATTGTTTTATTAACCGATGTATACCCTGCTCATAGAATTCTTATGGCTGCTGTTTGAAGTCTTCCACAGCTATCTGTACTTCTGCGTCAGACTCAAAATGCCGACATTTTAACGACTTTTTCAGAGTTCCAAAAAAGTGGAAATCGCAAGGTGATAGATCCGGGCTATAGGGTGGATGCTGTAAAACCCTCAATTTGTTTCGTTGAAGATTTTCCTTTACCACATTAGCAACATGAAGCCTAGTATTGTCGTGGAGCAAAATGACCCCACGTGTAAGATTTCCTGGACGTTTCTGTCTTATTGCTTGATGAAGTTTCATTGTACCGATTTGCATTGACATTTACTCCAGGTTGCTTAAACTCTATCAACAAGGGTCCTTCATGGTCGAAAAAAAATGTTAACTGTACCTTGCCTGCAGAAGGTTGTGCTTTAAACTTCATCGGTGGTGAACTTGAATGTTTCCACTGCATCGACTATAACTTACTGGATGGCTCGTAATAATGGAACCAAGTTTCGTCACCAGTAACTACTGACAGAAGAAAGTCATCACCATTATTATGCCTATAGTATGTGAGGTGTTGCAGAGATAAACCTATTCGCAAGCATTTTTGTTCATTAGACAAGAGACGAGGAATCCATTGCTAATAATTTTGCTGTAACCCAGATTACGAACAATACTTTGGACAGATCCTACATTCGCACCAACAGTTTCTGAAATTTCTCTAATTGATATTCGACGATTTTCTCTAATAAGGCCTTCCACACGTGCCATATTGGTTTCTGTTAATACAGTACACCGTGCACCTGGTCACGGCTCATCCATAGTCCCCTTTTTTCCAAACTTAAATTTTCGGCACCATTCCTTCACAGTTGGGTACGCAATGCATGCATTTCCATACACTGCTTGCATTCGCGTATGCGATGGCTGCACACCCTAAGCGCATAAAAATTGCAGGACCGCACGCTGATCAAACATGGACGGATTTTTAGCAACAAACGCTCTTTCAAAATTGAAGTTTTAGAAGTCAGAATCAAATTCAAACGCTGGAAACTTATTAATGTGTTGCTTACAAACACTACTAACATTAACAAACGGCATTTGAAGCGTTTGTTCTCAAGGCTAAGTTGATCAAACATGTGTTTCAGTTGAACAATCCTCGTATATTCAAAGAATTTACTTATAAAAATGCTTGCTTCTGCTGGTTGTGAAACTCCTGTTATGTTAGATTCAACTTATTAATATTAAAAAAATATATAATTCTAGATTTTAGGTGTGGTTTTCGCCAGAATTTACTGCATATGGTAGGATACTTATGTAATTTTAAAGGTAAGGAAACAAACATTTCGTTAAGGAAAAAACTCAAAAAGATCGATTGTAAGTTCAAAATACATTACCTAAATAAAAAAATTATGCAAATAACCTGCATATATGTTATCTTGACTTACTTCCGTTTGTCTTCGATTCTAATTTTATTAATCGCAATACTAGTGTTTTCTGTAGATTCAACACCCATTTTGTATATAGAATTAGACGGTTACAATATAAATAAATGATCTCAGTAAGAATCATTTTAGAATTCAAATTGTGAACGTAGTGAAAGAAATGACAACGGGAAGTTGAAAAATTTATACCTCACAAAGTATAAGATTACCAATCGCAATGAAAAAAAAAACTGGTAATGGAGAACAATACTACCCTATAGAAGTAGATTCTCAACCAACAACTGCAAGGAGCCCAGATTGCTCTCAATAGCTCTTGTAGTTCTTGAAATATACATTTTAAAAACAGGCCTCGTTAAATTTTGAATAAGTGTATGGGATTATCACAACGCTTGAGTTAACGAGTAGTTTAGTTAAGTTTGGTCAATATAGCATACATTACATTTAGGTTAGGTTGGATAAGACCGGCTCAGGTTAATACTTGGTTTGATTCAGTTGTAATAATGATCGGTTTTACATTAAATTTATGTTAAGCTAGGTTAGGTTGCTTTCGGCTAATTGTAAGTTATATTAATGTTGTTTAGGGAATTGCAAATTACATATCCGTTAGGCTAGGTTAGGTTAGTTTAACTTAAAATTAAGTAAGCTGAAGTTGTTATAGTTTAGATTAAGTTAGTGAACATGAGATTCGATTAAATTAAAATATGGTTTGGTTAAGTAATAATGCTCGGTTAAAAACACAGTTTTTATTATTAATCCGGCCAAGAAATTTTCCTTCGATTAATGCTCGGTTATGCTGTTTATATACAGAATATATGTTAAGCTATGTTAATGTTAGTTAGGAATTTGCCAGTTAAATTTCCTTTTGTTCGGATAGGTTAGGTTAGTTTAAGATTTTGCAGGTTAAGTGTTAGTTAGACTAGGTCACGTTAACTTAACTAAAATTTAAGTAAGGTTAAGTTGTTATAGTTTAGATTAAGTTAGCGTGCGTGAGATTGGATTAAGTTAAAATAATCATTGGTTAAGTTACAATAATGTTCGGGTATGCTATTTTAACTTAAATTTCAGTTAGACTGGGTTAAGTTAGTTTAATATTTTGTAGGTTAACTGTGAGTTAGACTAAATTACGTTAGCTTAACTTAAAATTAAGTAAGCTTAAGTTGTTATAGTTTAGATTAAGTTAGCGTACCTGAGATTGGATTAAGTTAAAATAAGCATTGGTTAAGTTGAAATAATGTTCGGCTATGATATTTTCAAGTTAAATTTCAGTTAGACTAGGTTAAGTTAGTTTAAGATTTTGCAGGTTAAATGTGAGTTAGACTAAGTTACGTTAGCTTAACTTAAAATTAAGTAAGCTTACGTTGTTATAGTTTAGATTAAGTTAGCGTACCTGAGATTGGATTAAGTTAAAATAAGCATTGGTTAAGTTGCAATAATGTTCGGCTATGATATTTTCAAGTTAAATTTCAGTTAGACTAGGTTAAGTTAGTTTAAGATTTTGCAGGTTAAATGTGAGTTAGACTAAGTTACGTTAGCTTAACTTAAAATTAAGTAAGCTTACGTTGTTATAGTTTAGATTAAGTTAGCGTACCTGAGATTGGATTATGTTAAAATAAGCATTGGTTAAGTTGCAATAATGTTCGGCTATGATATTTTCAAGTTAAATTTCAGTTAGACTAGGTTAAGTTACTTTAAGATGTTACAGGTTAAATGTCAGTAAGACTAGGTGAGGCTAGTTTAATTTAAAGTGAAGTAAGGTTAGGTTAAATTAACATATTGTTCGTGATATTAGCATAAGTTTCAATAAGTGTTTGTTAAGTTGCAGTGGTATTCGGCAACGTTAACCATTTTAAAATGCATTTGATTTAAAATATTATTATTTCAGCACCTAGTTTAGAATTTTGACAGCTTAAATCATTCCAAACGCTTACTTGATTTGAATTTTTGGCCTTTTTTAAATTTCTAACCGCCTATGGTCATATTGACAGTAGCAAATGGATACTAATTAGTTTTAATAAAATAGAAATGAATAAATTAGAGGACAAAAAAGTCTAAAGAGAAAATATCATGTGGAAGTTGAGTAAACGTGATGAAACACAAATTGCAACATACGTTTGCAGAAACAAAATTTCACCTTCCTTAAGCGGCAATTGAAGGCAGATAACTGCCGATGAAGCTGCAGTTTGTCTAAAGTAAATTTACAAAAGAAAACCACCCGCTGATAGGTAACAAGAGTGAAATAGTAGCCGTACCACTCCTACATAATGGTAAAGCAGAACCGCTCCCTGAACTTCCGAACCAAAGGCTGCACCTTCGCTCATTTTTCCCATCTTCACTCTCGCATTGCGGCGAAGGACTCCACAAAGGTGTTATCTAATCCCGATGTTATAATTACTGGGTGCAAAATTAAAAGGTTACCAGCACGGGAGTTCCAACCGAGAGGTGACTATTAAAATTCTCCGATGTATCGTGGAATTAGCGTGCAAGTGAAGGAAAACCGAGAGTTATAATTATTACTTCTGATGTTTTCCAGTCGCTGACGGCGAACCGTGAAGTAATAGAAATCATTTCGCCCAGATCGTTCTAAATTAAATATTAGAACACTCATGAATTATTCATGGCTTCCCAAATAGCGAATGCATTTTGCGGCTCCGATAATTACCATAATTAATCTTGTCAATTTCTTTTCAGAGAGTTTCGATTAGCGCATTAACAAGGATTTGGTTCGAAATCGAAAAAAACTCTTCTGGTCGAATTCCCGGTGTACACACGCGTTAATTAGACGAGTGTAATTGCCCTACCATTATTTAAAGTAATTTATGCCTCCCACACGCACAGAGGTTAGCGAATACAGCACTTAGGGGGGCCCCTTCCCGGAGTTCGCCGCCACTCCGGTGCCCAACTAGACCAATCCTAGCCATCGCTCACTAGATCATATGGAAAGGAAAGTCACTCGACACACGTCGATATGCTCGGATCTATCTCTGATACGACACTAACATTATAACGGCTCTTGCAAACACTAGCAGAGAGTAGGATGGATTTATTTATTGTCTGCTTCCATAAAGTAAAGAAGGTCAGAAGAGTTTCTTTAGGCGAATAGATCTGGGCCTTAGCTCATCACAATTTGGTAAATGGAGCGACACGTTCCGCATGAATTAGGGCATATCGGTGCAATTCGTAATGAACGAATTGATTCCAAACAAACGGATTGCCACATCG
>JABXWE010050232.1:0-10567 GCA_014611495.1 Limonius californicus
ACAAAAAAAAACGTAAAAATGTCGAAAAAAATTTAAAAATGTAAAAAAAAGCATATCCAGATTTAGATTCGCACATCCAAAATATTTCCTCTAACGGACCGGATTATATTATTGGTATTTATCAGCATCAAAAAACAAATTATTGACAAGAAGAAACAAGAAGAAATTTTGTTTATAACTTGTTAGTGTGTCATTGTAATAGAAAAGGTAGGCAGTATTTTTAAATTTAAAAACCAATTGCTTCGACCGAAAATTATATTTCTTATGATTTTTATAAACACTTGTCTTATTTTCACACATAGTTCCAAAAATGTTCTCGAAACAAACAAAAAACGAAAAGTTGGGGATGAACATAAAGTTCTAATGAAAAATGGAAATTGGATTATTTTTCACTTTTGTAAAAGACAAAGCTGTTTGCCTTTTATGCTTCGATTCAGTATCCATGTTAAAAGTATATAATATTAAACGGCATTACGAGACGAAACATGATGATGATGATTGAAAGATCGAGATCTAGGACGCGGTTTTCCAAGCATCTCTATGCACTTAGACCACATTCGGCCCATTGCACAACCAAACATGACACAAATAATAAAAACATCCAAGGCGAAATGCGCAAAGATAAATTGAATCAATTGGAGAAAAGCTTAAATCAACAATACAATATATTCGAAGCTCAAACTTTTTCATCGGATTTGGCAGTGAAAGCTAGTTAAGCGGTTAGTCAAATTCTAGCCAAAACAATAAAACCATTTTCTGATGGAGAAATGATTAAGGAATCTTTAACTGCTGTTGCAGAAATAGCTTTTCCTGATAAAAGAGACATTATCTCCAAAATTAGTTTGTCAAGATTTACAATAGGAAGATGAATTGAAAACCTGTCCGAAAATATTACTGTATCCTTAGGTGAATGCATTGGAAAATTTGAGTTCCTTGGCACTTGATGAGAGCTCTGACATCAGTGACACATCACAACTAGCTATATTTGTAAGAGGAAACGATTCCAATTCTATTTGTTAAATATTTGTTAATCATTGTATAATTCACCAACAGAAGCTTTGCGCAAAATCTTTAAATATGACAAATGTCACAACGCCTGTAATAGAACTTTTTAATTTTCTCAAATCTCAAGCATTAAATCACCACCAGTTTAAAGAACTTTCAAAAGATTTGGAAAGTGAATATGGTGTTGTAATTTATAACACAGAAGTACGTTGGTTGAGTAGAGGTGCTATGCTAACAAGGATATATAACTTAAAAAATGATATTCAATTGTTTGTGGTAATGAAAGAATATCCATTTCCCCAATACAACGATAAAGATAGATGTGTGATATTGCCTTTCTAGTCGATATAACTCAGCATCGGAACGACTTAAATATGGAACTTCAAGAAAAAAAAACCAGTTTATACATATCATGTTTGAAAAAATTAAAGCTTTTGAACGCAAACTCAAAATTTGGAACAAACTTTTGTTTTCAAACAACACGACACATTTTCCATACTTGGGAAGAGAAACTCCTTCAGAAACACGAAAATATGTTCAGAAAATACAGAAATTAATACCGAATTTGAACCGCGATTTAAAATATTTAGATCGGAAAAACCGTTCTTAGTTTTAATACTTTTTCTTCGCCATTTAATATAGACGGGGAAAACACTTCCGGATGCGTTACAAATGGAATTGATAGATTTACAAAACAATACTGATTTGAGAAATACATTTCAGAATGTGGACATCCAAAAGTTTTATCAAAATTACATGTGTGGTCTATATCTGCAAGTATAGACCAATTGGTTGCAAAGAAGCCATGCCAAACTTCTCATTAAAATTTGTTTAAGATTTTTTCCCATAATAATTATCGTTTGCTGCTTTATAGTATTTCTATAATATGTTTTATTTGTGTGTATTTTTTTATAGGGTTGTTGTTTTGTTTATTTTATTAATAAAGAGATAATTTGCGTTTATCATCTAGTGTTCATATTTTAATACGTTTCTTACGTGCGGCCCGCACCACATTTTTAAATTTGTAGTTGGCCCGTTATAAAGAAAGGTTGCTCATCCCTGATTTAATATAATGCCACATGTAGGGATTTCCAACGAAACCTAACCTCTCTCAGTACCTTCCAAAATTATTTTTTCCTTGAAAATCACTAAAACATGTCAACAAAGACAGCAAGGAGGGCATCTGTTTGCATAATATCCGGACGTGTGTCATTAACCCCCGAGCAGCCATAGCCATAGCACCATACCAAGTGTGACACATTGTTGGAAAGGTAATTTCATAAGGAATAGTATTACTTAATTTTTTATTCGCCTAAAATTGAGCGATAAAAAATATGTTTATTTCGATTAAGCCGCTGAGAATCACAATTACAGTTAAAGTAAATGTTCATAAGGACCTCCATTAACTTCCATACAATAATACAGACGTCTTTGAAAAAGAAAACGAATATTTGCGAGAATTTGTGGTGTCAACTGTCGACATTCTTCTATTATTCTCCGCCTAAAATCTTCAACGATGACCGTCTGTGTTGCATAGACTTTGAATTTCAAAAATCCCCGTAAGTAATAATCCTACGGAGAGGTCGGCCATTCGATGCGACCACGTCTTCCTATCCACCGTCCAAGAAACCGATTGTTCAAAAATTCTCGAACGGGAAAAATTGTGTGTAGGTGCACCATCTTGCTGGAAAACTGGTTCATTTTCAAGTAAGTTTTCGTAATTTTCCACTAGCTCTGTTATCCGCGGATCAGCTGTGATTTCAAGCAGCTCAAGGTAAATATTCGCATTCAAAATACCGTTAACAAAAAGCGAACGAATGATGTGGTCTCCTAAAATATCTGCACAAACATTTTCTGCGGATATTGGTTGTAGGCTTCTTTAAATAAATACGGATTCGTGTTTGACCAATGCAGGTATGCCTGTTTACTTCTCCATTCAAAGAAAACGTACACCCGTCGCCGAAACATATATTGTACAACAAGTTTGCCTTGTATGTGTTATTAGACAAAATTTTGCAAAACTGTAGTCTTCGATCATTGTCGTCTTCATGTAGTTCTTGAACAAGTTTTATCTTGTATGGGTAAAATTTGTGCTTCTTTAAAATTCCCCTTACACTGCTCACAGAAATTCTCAATGTCTGGAAAAGTGGTTTCAAAGACAGATTTTTCCAAAACAGCAACTTCAAAAGGTTTATTAATAAATGGTCTATCGAGTTGATGTTTTTTGTTTGCCACACAGCCAGTATTCATGAATGTTTGTATCAACTTTATTACATAGTATTGACAAATGAATTTATCAGGATGGGTTTCATTAAAAGTACGTGCTGCGGCTCCTTCGCAGACGTTATTAAAAAAAACGCACAATCTGGATTCTTTCGGCAGTCGTGTAATCTAAGTTAACGCTTCACAAAATTCAAAATGAACTGAATGTTGACTGATAGATGGAAGAAAAACTGAAACAAGAACTTCTCGGTACTGTTATTTTCAACGGCTTAATCGAAATAAACATTATATACATATACAGTTTTCTATTTATTTATCTCTCAATTTTAGATAAATAAAAAAATAAATAATACAATTAATTTCTTATAAAATTTCCTTTCCAACGATATGCCACAGCTGGTATGGTGCCATTTGGAATTTTAGAGGGTATGGCTATTTGTTTTTTAAATTGCTAAGGGGTTGCTGTCTCTGTTGATTTGTTTTCCTACTTTTCGTTGAAAATCCCTGTACAATGTTGAACTGGTAACATGCAATAAAAAATCATTCAATAATGTGACAGATAGAAACGGAATGGGGAATGGGACATATTTCTCTTATTTATGGATTTTACTCAGAAACTCTTAACTAAGCTATAATTTGATGGATGTTAAAAGGAATATACTTAAGACCAAAAATATTACTTTAATATTTGCGAGAATGGCATGAATTTATATTTTGGAACTCTAAACATTGCCTTGTGAATATGTGCTTGTTTATTAACATATCATTGCATAACTCTTACTCGCTTCCGCTGCAACTGTATTATTTATTTTAAATGAGTTTTCATATCAACGCACAATCAGTAAGACAGAAAGATAATGAATTTGAAGCTTTTCTAGATGACAATTCGAATATTCAGATAAGGTGCATGTGTGAACACTTTTTAATGGAAGAAGAGATACCTTATTATAATTTAAACAACTTAAGGGTAGTTTCGAAATTCTGTAGGGCAGCAAATGAACATGGGGAGTTATGATCCTCGTTAATAATAATTTTATAAGTGTTCCATTATGTGACATAAACAACCTGACCGTAAAATTCCATTGTGAAATTTGTGCTGTATTAATTATATCCTTGAACCTCATTGTAATAACTAATAACAATGTATAGATCACCCGTCAATGGAGACTTCAACACTTTCCTTGATATTATAGATAAAATGTTTAGATTAGTTGATGAGAGAAAAAACATAATAATATCTGGTGATTTTAATGTCCACTTCGGGACTAGTGACAAAAAGGCGATTGCGCTTGTCGATCTCCTGCTAGCACATGGCTTATCGTGCACAATACGTGAAAATACCCGACAAGACAATTGCCTTGATAATATTTTTACTAATATTGACCACCTGCTATTAGATAGTAAAGTGATTGACACCACATTGTCCGACCATTGCAGAATATTGTTCAATATAAAAGTAATTTCTTCTACAACTGAAGAACAGATGACCAAATTGTGTAGGCCTATTATCATGGTGGTAAGATGCGGTTTTTCTCACTGGTTCAGTCGATAGATTGGAATTTCGTAGATATATGTAGTGAAGCGGTTAACGATAAATTCACAATGTTTCTAGATATATTGTTAAAAGCTATTCTTGCGTCTTTTCCAACGCAGAATATCATTATCAAGAATAAGAAGGGTGTGGAAATTAACTGGTATGATGACAATTTACGAAGTATGCGGGAGCATCTAAAACTTCTAGAGAAATTTACAAGATGAGGCCTTGTAATAGCCTAAGAGATTCCTTTTGTAGAAATATATACCGTGCAGCGACAAAAAGAACTAAAATTCATGCTACCGACAATTACATATCGAACTCCGGAAATAATCCTAAAGTAATATGGGAAATCAAAAAGACGGTGTTACGTAGTAACCCTGCCAATACTAACATATCAGCAAATAAATTTAACGAATATTTCATTAATGCCGCGCAAGACTATCAAAAATTTAAATGCTCCTACAGTGTCAGGGAATTCTTCCAGGCGTACAAAAAAAATAGAGAATTCAACTTTGCTAGTTTTGAATTTAGCAGTGTTACTTTCAATCAAGTTAGAGATTGTATAATGAGTCTAAAGAACTCTAGAAGCACCTATGCATTCGGTTTTAATACTGACGTCATCAAACTGATTGTGAGCATTATTGTTATTGTGCTGACAAAACTAATAAATACTTGTATCAAGGAGTGTGCATTTCCCGATACTTTAAAACTAGCAAAGATAATCCCGGTTCATAAAATAGGCGATGTTACACAGGCTTCGAATTATAGGCCAGTGTCTTTGCTTCCAGTGATATCAAAGATATTTGAACGACTTTTGGCTAACCAATTAATGCATTTCTTTGAAACAAACAACCTGTTTAGTAAAAGTTTGGTTTTCGCAAGGGACGAAGTACCTCAACCACGATGTATAGTTTGGTAACAAAAACTTTAGAGAGTTTTGAAAATAACGAATAGACGGTGACAACATTTTGTGACCTGCAAAAGCCTTTGACACCGTATCACATGAAATCCTTGTAAAAAAATTAGAGCTATATAATATAAGCGAAGGAAGTACTACTCTAATAAAGGCATATCTAGCAAATAGATACCAGTTTGTCAGTCATAACAAGGACCAGTCAAACAGGTTACTGGTACGACACGGGGTGCCGCAGGGCTCCGTACTGGATCCCCTGCTGTTCCTCATATATATAAATGATCTAACAAAACATTTTCCTGATGTAAATATCTAGCTGTACGCAGATGATTCTACTTTCTTACACCAAGGCAAAAATTCTCATGATCTTGTAAAGGAAAGTCGGGAAACCCTCTCAAAAATGAAACATTGGTTTGCGCAAAATAAACTTTCTCTTAATAACGCCAAAACAAGCACAATTATGTTTTCTCTCAAACCAGATAACGTTAACACCTTGAAATCTGTAACATTCCTCGGTGTAAAGATGGACCCCACGCTAAGATGGGATTTACATTGTGATGATCTATGTAAAAAACTTTGCAGCAGTATATACTTATTAGAATCGCTTGCAAATAATGTTTCACAACGTACATTAAAAACAGTATACTTTTCACTTTTTCACTCGTATTTAACGTATGCAATCTTGGCGTGGGGTAATTTGTCTTCCAATGAGAGATTCTTCGGTCTACAGAGGCGAGCTGTACGTATAGTGGGAGGTATCAGCTATCCGGAGGATTGTAAATGGCTCTTTAGACACCTACAAATCCCTACCTTCCCATGCATTTTTATTATAGAAGCGTTAAGCAGTATCAAGAAAAATATCCGAACAAATAAGTGTCATTGCGAATATCATGATTATGATACAAGGGGAAAATCCAACCTAGTGCCTCCCTTGAGTAGGCTTGGTAAAACCAAAATGGGTGCAAATCATTTGGGAACCAGATTCTTTAACAAGCTGCCTCCTGCTGTGCGCGAGCTTCCCTTAACAATGTTTAATAGGGTTATTAAGGATTACCCAGTGTCGAAGTCATTCCATACAATACAGGAATACTTTGAAAATAATTTTGATGACATGGTTTATTAACATTGTAGGAATTAGTAGTGCATAACAAAGTCGACTGCTCATATATATTGTCCATACTTATTATATATTGTTGATATATTATTGTTGTGTGGTTATAAATATCACGTATCTTCGTTCGTTTCTGAATTGAATTCTTGAAGAAATGTGTTTTGAATTGTTAAAGCAAATTTAACAGTATCACACAATCCAAAAGTTCGTTTATTTTATGTTACCTATATCACATACGACCTAAACAGACACACATTTATTGCATTTTCTGAAGTTTTGCAATTTTTTGCAATATCAACTCTTCCAATTTATAAATGCAAAAATTTCAATGTTAATACTGTGTCAAACTCAATCCAATGAGCCATAATCCGAAACGTACAAATAATTCGATGCATCTATAAATTTGAAACCCACGCCATATCAAATCGAAAGATACCATCTATTGAATCAACATAAGCGCCGTCTAACATTTCGATTACTAAGCCGACCGAAACAAATTGTCCATTTCTGAATTCAATTAAATATACGTTGTTTGTTTTTCTTTTTTTGTTGAATGGTTAATTTGAGCTTAATTCGAGTTTTATATATTTATGCGGAAATGGAAAATACGAGTGGGTAAAAAACGACACATGAAAGCGAACCAGTCGTAAAGGTTAATAGACAATTAAATTGCAGTTATTACGATAACAATTCCGACAAACACCTATCAATTAGGAAAATATAAACGGGACACCTGTTGAGCTTTTTCTCCTATTAATGGTCGTATTTAATAAACGTCAGAGGCGACCACACACATTACATCGGTGTCACCACAAAAAGAGGTTTTAATTGCGTCTGAGATTTTTTACTACCCTGTATGTAAAGATATAATGCTGCATTTTTAAGTAGACAGAACTTGCGCGGTGGGGGGGGTCAGGTAACATGTCTTATATTTACATTTACAGCAGAACAAATAAAAAACAGCCAATTGAGTCAATACGATACGTGTTCCAATTAACGAAACAAGGATGAAAGCAAGGAAGAGAAAACAAGTAATGTTTATGCTTTCAAAATTGAAACTCGCGTTATTTTCACAAATACTCATGTTTAATTTTTTCACTTATCTTCCCATTAAAAACTAATAAATTATCTAAAGTGTGCGGCAATTTTTTAATAAAAATGCAATAAAAAACTGCATAGAAGGCGTTTTAAGCATACCTTCATGAATACTTTCTGTAAACCTTATATCGTCTTAGTGAGAAATATCTGCTCCCTCAAAACTGATAATCTGCTTCATGTTATTGTGTTTTACTCTGAATTTCAATTCAATTTGAAAAAACTAAATTATTACGTAAAACTCTGTTCAATCTACCGATTAGGTACGTTAAACATTTTTCTAATTATACTTGTAGTGTTCTCTGTATAATTCTTACAGTATTCCGTTGTTACTGTAACTTCAAACAAGCTAACATTTAAATTTAGAACGTTAACGTGTTGAAACACGTATTTTTTTTAACCGATGTGTGTTTCAACGAAGTAGAACACGAAACAATTAAAATCATATGCCGAAGAACATTTTTTTTCAATTTTTGTAATTTAACAATAATAAACAATATCGCTTCCTAGAATTCATCGAGGATGCAATATTTTATGTGTAATTGACTGTTTACGAGGTAGTTCCATTTTAGTACCACTTCATTATATCCCGAATACCAATTATAATATAATTGATTTCGATTACGTTTTGATCTACGGGCGTTCTTTGCGCTTGAACGGTTCATATCTGCTCTGTCGATCTCAAATTGAAATGTCGATTGTTAGCTTTCAGTTCTTTTATTTAAATCCAACAATTCTTATTCCGTTGCCCGCTGCAGGAATTTCCGAAGTGTTTTCTGCAAATCTGATTATTGGGGTTACGGCCCCATTTTTTTGAATATTTATTGACTGCTCGGTACGTGATTGTTTGCGACTTTCTTGGGAACTTTTAAGAATCGATTTGTTTGTTTATAAACAGCATTAAATTAAATCCAAGACAAAACACTTGTGGTACCTATTAGAAAAATAAAAGCAATAGCGTGAACCGGTTGGAGAA
Organism: Limonius californicus; assembly: GCA_014611495.1. Classification (NCBI taxonomy): domain Eukaryota; kingdom Metazoa; phylum Arthropoda; class Insecta; order Coleoptera; family Elateridae; genus Limonius; species Limonius californicus. The sequence continues at coordinate 8,861 of JABXWE010050232.1, forward strand.
AAACAATGCGTTATAATGGCATTAAAAACTGCGTTGTTATTTAGTCACGCATGGTTTCTTCCAGTTATTTAGCATCAGTACAGTAAACGCATTAACTGGTTATGATATTGTTTACTAAAAGCCAATTTGCACAATTTTGCGCTCTGTACTTCAATTGAATATGTTTATTTTAAGAACAATTGAACAAACCAGTGTGGTAGCTTTTAATCGATTTTATTTGTATTTGAGATGTTTGAAGATTGCAAGTACGGCAAGCCTAAAAGATGATAATACATGAAGCAAAGAAGACAAGAATGAGATTAGGAACGTGCAGAAACTTGAACTGGTGAAATGCAACGAAAAAGATGGAATGGGTCAGAAAAGTGAATAAATAAAGAAAGAATGTAAATGGAAATGAAGGAAACCTAGCAGCTATAATAAATGAAAACAACCTTAGTGATGAAAAATCTCTACAAGACAATTAAAATTAAAAAGGGCCAGAAAGTGGAAGACACGGAAAACTTTCACAAAAAAAAAGTTATAAAACAGAGAAGCAAAGGGGAAATTGGAAAGCGCAAATGCGATAAATTAGGCTATTAACGAAACTGAAGAGAAGTGGAGAACAACTAAAAGCGAGAAAACAAAAGTGATGAAAAAGATAACATGAGAGCAGGAAAAACTAAGAAGGAGGTACAAATTGAAAAAACAACTCAAATAAAGAAGGTAAGAAAGATTAGCTAGAAACTTACCAAGATAAAGAATAATAAAAGGAAGGAAGGGGAAAGTGAAGACAGAAAAGCTCTAAAGGAGATTGAAGGGTTGTGAAAATCAAAAAAGATGGGAAATATAAAAATATAAGAAAGGTCAGGTAAAAACAAATAGCGAAGAAGTTGAAGTAAAGAGTGTTGGCAAACCAAAAACGAGTAAGAAGCTAGAAACAGTTTAAAAAATCAAGGAAGCTGAAGAGATGTGAAAAATCGAAAACATTATAGGAAACAGAATAGAAAGCATATAAAGAGGATTAAAGTTGTAAGAAAATTATTAGAACCACAAGCAATCCAGCAGTTCCAATAAGAATAAATAGCAGGCCAAACGAAGGAGATCGAAAAGGTAGAGACAGTGAGAGAAACCCAAACGATAAAAGAGATTTATGTAGTTATAAATTAAAAAAAAAATGAAAAGATTGAGAAGGTACAGAAAATCAAGTACTAACTAAAGGTGGAGGAACAACGGGAGATGAGAGATCCCGAGAAAGTAGAGGAAGTGATAAAAATAGCAACGATGGAGAAGATCCAATGAGTATAGTATAAAAAAGTCAGAAGGATGCGGAAGATGAATAGATAATAAAATTCCAATAAATGTTAAAGGTGCGAAAATGAAGGAGTTCGAGTTGGTAGAGGAAACGAAAGAGGCGGGTTACAAAGGAAAATATCAGGGTGTGGAAAGAATTGGGAAAGGTAAAAGATATGAAGAGAAAAAGTTGAGGTGCAAGGAAATCCAGAGAAGATCGTGAAAATCAAAGAAAATATCCGACTCACAAGGATGTCGAATGAAAATCAATTTTCGGAGAACATAAACGTCGAAAAGATGGGCGAGGTCTACAAACTAACAAAGAAGAAGGGCGAAAACTAAGTAATCAATTATTATAACTTACAAATATCTGGTTGAACAACATTATGACCAAAGTATCCACTAATTACTTACAAACTATTGTTTTCAATCTCACGA
>JABXWE010050233.1:0-15809 GCA_014611495.1 Limonius californicus
CATACTTTTTATGCGTAAATGCTTCTTGAATATTCTTATTTTCTTTTTATTTTACACATTCATACTACCGTTCCCCCTCCGGAACCGCTTTCGCATTACTTCAGGGGGGTGCGGGCGTCCCTTACATACTAAACATTCATGCAACATGCACCCTAAACTTAACTAAGCAAATGCGGTCGCCCCAGTCGGGATTCGATCGCCCCAACGGAGCAACTGCATTTACTGTGACCTCGAGTGGCCAATGCGTTCTCGCACTTGACCACCGCGGTCCCTTCTTGAATATTCTGCCTGAGTTCGACCGTAGTCATCTTAGTATCACTTGTTCATAAACAATATTTTTTACGTGGCCCCTTAAATAAAAATTAAGCGGATTTAAACCGGGTGACTTAGGTGGCCAGGCGATTAGTCCACCGTGTTCGATCCAATCCAGATGAAAGCTGCTGTAACAAACATTAAACGAGGACCGTTTATGTAACTCCTTATCAAAGTATTTGTTTAGAGGAAGTTTTTGACTAACTTAGTCCATCTATCACAGTGTAAATATTTGGCACCCTGTATACTTTTTGAGGCCCGCTTACATTGTTTTCTTTACTACAATTAATTTTACAACAAGCACTAAACTGTTTTGACAATTTTTACACTCAAGCATAAAAGGTATTTTTCGAAAGTCGGTGTGCTAGAACTCCGCCATTTTAAATATCAGGATTACGAAAGTATCTGCTGCAGGCGACGATCCTATGTAGTAAATACAAAAATTTAATTGTTCTTGTAGCCAAACTAAGATTACAGAAAATTATTTCGAAAATTTTAATGTATTGTACTAGTAACATTAATAGTTTGAACAAATATAGAGTTTCCCTTTTTGAAAACTTGTTTATAAGAAAATTTCGGTTATAATGAATAAAATATATGCCCTTCAGGTTCCTAATAAGAGACTTTTATTGTACAAGAGTTTTCATTAATTTAATAGGGAATTTTTTTATTGGAAGACATTTTAAAGTCCTGATTGTTAATTTTATAATAATACTCGAAAACAAATTTTTCTGATTTGATTTGTCACTGAAATGTATAAAAACTAATAAAAGTCATTCCACGCGTCTTTAATTTTGTACTTGACATTTTATATTTTAGAACTCCATCTGTGAATGCAAACAATAATTTTTTTGTTAAAGGCTATAAAGTGAAGTTCGTGATCTTCTATAAATTCGATAATTAGCTAGAAAATCAACTTAGCCGAGTAAAGAGAGTTTTGTTTGTGCTAAAGGAAGTTGCGACGGTAAGTGATCGGTCCAGAGGTGAGCTGAGTTAACCGGCGCGTTTAGGTGCTCATGCAGTATGCAAGGCTCTGTATAATTCAGCTCTTCGACCCCGCGTCAGCACACTTGACTGGCACACAAATCTTCAGACTGTTCGACCTCCACATCTCCACTTGCCGGAATCCTCATCCACGTCCACCTACCCTCTTCCTACTACCACCATCGCGCTTGATGGGAACAATAATTTCATGCTACATTTCTTCGAGAGGTTTACATATTTAAGTACTAACTTACGTTTCGAACTTTTTCCTTCACCGCGTAAATAATTACAATAGTTTCATGATTGATTGGAATTGTATCTTATGGAAAATTGTTTATGCAGGATGAAATAATTTTCCATTACGGTTGATTGGTTGTTAGAACAGTACTTTAAATAATTAATAATTGTTCACTAGCAGTCGGTTTTACGACTTAAGGACTATTTTTTACACATATTGTTGTATGTTTTGTATTAATTCTATGGACCTTTAATTGCTGTTTCTAATACAGTCCAATCTGCTTAAGAGACGAGCTCGGGTACAACGAGAGCCGCGTTATAACAAGCGCTTCCGGAATCAATGTTTCGGTTTATTTGCATTGTTAATTGTTTTGTATTTCCCGCCTACAATTGTCGCTCGTTTCGGATACATAAAGTAAAACTTAAAATATTTGTATTTTATATATGTAGCTTGTTACTCAAAAATATTTACCGTCGAATAAACTTTTATCTAAAACATGTTTTACGCATTATACGAGGGCTGTTCTCTTTTCCGCTGAAGCTGTCTAGCAGGCTGTGATATTTTGAAACAAATTTTGCTTGACATTTTAACGTAGTTGTTTACAAGTTTAATTATAATTAAAGCTGTCAAATGTACTTGACGGTTTTCAAAATAGATAATTTGAAAGTAATCCTTTCCCTAAGTAATCGTGGAATTGAATAAAGAGCTTCATCGAGCTGTGATGTTTTACAATTTCACGCTTGGCTCAAGCCGTAAAGAATGTTTTGAGGAAATCAAACGAGTGTTTGGGTGACAAGTCGTGTTCCTTAGCTACCGTAAAGCGGTGGTACGATGATGACAACTTTCGAGCTCCTAAGCCAAAAAACGGCAGTTACCGAAAAGAATATTGGTTTTGTACGAAACATGATTGAAGAGGATCGGCATGTTACTGCCAGGAGTATAGCAGTATAGGAGTAGTATATAGTATATAGTATAGTAGTAGTAGTATAGTAGTATATAGTATAGGAGTATATAGCAACTTTAAAGATTGGTGTGAATGCAATTGACACAATTTTACACAAACTTTGATGCTACGTAAGCTGTGTGCCCGTTGAATTCCCCACAATTTGACTCCAGCTCAAAAAGAAAACCGTGGATCTGGCGGATCGCTTTGGCAATGGATCGTATGATTTGGTGTACAACATCATTACAGGTGATGAAACGTGTGTATACTATGCTATGATCCCGAAAGAAAGCAACAGTCGACAGTTTGGGTCTTTGAGAACGACTGGGCTCCAACAAAATTCGTTTGTGAAAAAAGCCGAAACAAAAAGACGGTCGACACATTTTTTGGAATTATTGGACATGTTTCCAATGTAGCACTGGAGGATCGTCTTACTGTTAATGCTAAATGGTACACTACAGTTTGTTTGCCCCTAGTTCTCCAAAATGTTCGTGAAAAACGTCAAAGAGGAAGGATCATCTTGCATTAAGGTAATGCTGGGGCGCACCTAATGATGTCTTTGTATTTCCGCGTGTAAAGAATAAGTTACGGGGTTTACGTTTTACATTGGCCGAAGAGGCGGTTGACGCATTTAAAAATGAATTAAATAACTTAACGCTGGAAGATTGGAGAAAACGCTTTGAAGATTAGTTTTCACAGATGCAAAAATGTATTGACTGGGGGAGGGCAATATTTTGAAAAGTTATAAATAAATGTGTTTTGTCAATAAATTGTGTATTACTTTACTAGGCTCAGCAGAAAGAGAACAGCCCTCGTAATTCAAACAAAAAGAAGATTCTGAAATTTTTTTGGGTGGAATGTAACAATGTACACCGGCATTTGTCTGCTGCATACCGAGCTACCATAGGTTTTATTAAATATTATGTTATATTAATTATATGTTAAATATAGTGTATTAGAATTTAGTGCCGCATATTCTCAAAGCGGAATAAATCTTCTTATGCAAAATAGTAATGCAGGAATTCCCGTATCAAGTAGACGAATTCTCTTGGAAGAATGTATTAGCCTGCATGCCTGCTTATGCCGTCTCGTCAGCCGAATAAGTACAATACCGATGCGCTTCGGGTAACCCCACATAATTGGTTAAGGAAATCATCGATGTTGTTTGTAGCAGCATCGAAAACGAAAAAAATTTTATCCACATACCTGATCCATACCCTGGGGAACGTATTTGTGCATTATCTTTAATTGCAATTTCGAAATTACTCATAAAAATATTATTACCCATTGCAATACCCTCATGTTGTTCGTACAAGTTCACCTCTACTTGAATCAAGTTGTTTTTATCAATTTCGTTGTAGCAATCATTTCTGACTGCTGTATGTGTAATTAATTATGTTAGGTTAGATTGATTACGTTGGATTAAGTTAGGTTAGGTTAGCATTTAGTGAACTTTAGTGAATGCCAATGCTGTTACAAGTATTATTAAATCATGAGAATGCGTCTTAGATAAAAATATGTTCAAAAAAAAGAAGAACAATTAAAAATTCTAAACGACAATTATAATAGTTGACTGTCTGTTTTCTTTCTTTTTTCTTTAAGTTCAAGTATATCTATAGTAATTTTCTCAATCGATTAGTGTCATGTTAGAAATAACTTGCATGAAAATTTTTTTTTGCAGCCCTGAACAATTTACGTGTGGTTATATAATGAGAAAACCCTTTTCTGGTGATACCCAGCATGACTTACGTTACCATTAAAAATAAAATGGCTGTCGTCATCGATACCATACGCGTTCATTCTTTCGTTCGTAATACTAGGGAATAGAAACCACGGCATCAACGCCATTAATTAGTAAAATAAAACAATATTATTAAAAATTATACTAGCTGTATTAGTCTTTGGAATGCTTAAAATATGTATTTCGAGGTTATATCATACATTCAAAGATTGATGGTGAATTTTTTTAATTTTTGCTAATTAGTGTTGTATTTGATGATGGTTTGATTGATCGGTGCTGTGCTTCGAATTTGATCGATTTGTTGTTTCATAATTGTTTTATTTCATTGATGTCCGTTGGAGATTTTTGGTAAGAGAGTTAATTTTATAACAATGAGCTCTTTCAGCATTTTTAACAAAATACATGATCGTAGCATATAAAAAAGCAAGGTTAAGGTTACTTTCGGTTGTTTTCGATGTACGTCATACTTATCTGTGACTTTACACGTTGACGTGTGAGTTCCGACTAGTGTTATTTTACAACTCTGAAATGGTGCAACACAAGTAATGAAAATATTTCTTATGTATCACACTGTATAAACAAATTTTAGTGGTTTTGCAGTGTTTTCGAAGACCATAATAACTATCAGCAACAACTAATTTAGTCCATTCTGAAATATTCGGCATTAAGGAAGAAAATAGGAAAAAAATTAATCAAAATTATCTATAAAGTCACATATTGTAAGGATGTTGTTTATAGTTTGCCTTCTCCTTCATTTTGTGTGTGTAAGCCACCTAAAATAGCATTGACTGGAGACAGTGGTTTAAGTAAATCAACTCTGGAAAACCACTTACCACCACGATATTTAGAACACCTAAATACGTATTTCAGCAACTAAGTTGCCATATTCAGTCGAAACTTGAACTAACTAAAGTAACTTGGATGAAGAAAATCTCTGGAGATAAGTCCTACACCAAGTCAACTATTGAAGTCCAATCCTAATCATCTAACAAATAAAGGCTTAAATACTAAATCCCCGTTAGGGTTCGTTACGTCTAACGTAATGTATAAGGCTGATAGAGGTAATAGAGTCGTTATTTTGGATAAAAAAGATTATTTTGAGAGAGTAGATGGTATGCTCAATAATGGTCCTTACAGACAGTCAACCAAAAATACCTTAAGGAGTATGATCAGCAAAACAAAAGAGACTGTGAAAAATGGCCACAGACTTATTACACCCAGCGCTCAGATACAAACTTGTACATTCTGATCTTGTACTGTTTTCCTAGGATACCCAAACCACGCAAGTCGATGATACACATTGTTTCAGGTATTAACTTATCGACTTATTTGCTTTGGAAATGGTTAACTGAAGAATTTAGAAATATGTCTACTCAACAAATCAGTTTTTTTGGTAGAGAATTCTGTGAAATTCAACAAAAAAAATAACTCTAGAGCTACTTGAAGGCGAAATTCTAGTTTCTGTCTGTGTAAGTATTTTGCTTCCTAGTGTTCCGATTCCACAAAACATGACATACCTGCAGGAATTTCTCACAGCAAACAATTTAAACCCTGAGCAAATTGACGAATACGTTAGGCTAACTACTCTCTGTATGTCGCAAAACTGCTTTCAAATAGAGGGCAGCTTCTACGAACACCATGAGGGTACTGCAATGGGTACTAATATTTTTATGAGTAATTTCGAAATTGCAGTTATAATGCACAATACTTCCCCCCAGGGTATGGATCAGGTATGTGAATGATATCGGATACCGGATTGAATATTGGTACATCAAAAATATTGCTTCCTACAATGGTTTCTCTCCATACGTCATTGATAACTTAATTACGAAACGTAAGCTAAGATGGGCCGTGGGCTAGAGGTTAGCGCGTTGGACTTCTATGCGGAAGGTCTTGGGTACAATTCTCACTACCGGAACATCGGATTTTTAACGGCCGTTCTCCCTCGCAAGGCAATGGCAAACCAGTGAGGTATTCTGCCTAGTAAATTTGCTCTGGAGTAAAACTGTTTACACTGCCCGTGGTTCGGAGCCCACGTTAAGCTGTAGGTCCTCTATGCCTGTGCCGCTTTAAACGCGCAACACAGGCATAGGAGAGAAGACCGCTACGTCTCGTAAGAGATAAAGCACTCAAAAAAAGAAAAGAAGAAGCTAAGATTAAATGTTCGTAATTCCACAACTTTACAAAGTTCTCACTTTGAAAACCTCTTCAGAAGTTTCATCAAATTATGTTCCATCCCTTAACCAAGGATAAATATACGAGCAAATCAATTCGAAAATGGTATTTTATTCAAATAATAACATCCGGAATTTGCCGAGAAACCCTAAAGACAAAGTGAAAATTTAGGAAAAGTGGGGGATTTACGAAATTGACCGTTCCCACTGCAATGGAAAATATATTGGGCAAACTAAACGTAATATTGAGATTAGGTTTAAAGAATATCTAGCTCATTTCAAAAATCATAGGTTTGGTAAATGGGTGTTGCCTAATATACCTATTTACGAAACCGGGCACGGTATAAAATTAGAAAATCTAAAATTGTTAAAGGAAGTGTCTAACAACAAAAAATTGAATTGCTATGAGAGCATTAATATTTTCAAAAATTGGGGGGGAGGGAGGCTTCTAAATTCTGATAATGAGCCAATTCGTAACTCAGATTTAATTCATTTGTTAAAATAATTCCTTAATCGGTTAGGCAGAACGAACCCTAACGGGGATTTAGCATTAAAGCCTATGTTTGTTAGATGATTAGCATTGACTTTAATTGTTGGCTTTTCAAAGGACTTATTTCCAGATAAGTCCAAGGTACTTTACTTAGTTCAAGTTCCTACTGAAGACGGCAGCTTAGTTGTCGAAATACGTATTAGGTGTTATAAATATAGTGGTGGTAAGGGGTTTCCAAAGTTTATCCACCTAGAATAAGTAGGTTCTATGAGCCCTCTATGCTCGTACGCCACGCAGGTCCAACGCAGACGAGAAGTGCCGTTACATGTTTTACGATTTTCAAGGATATTCGTGTGACAGCCGGGGCTGACGGCGTTACGTGTCCTCATTAGCACAACCGTTTACATGTTGTTTTCCAATATTGTGAATATAGCAGAAAATCACCATACCTCTGTAAATGTTCATATTTTTTGAGCAGTTTAAACAAGAGAAGTGTTGTCAACTTCTTCTTCGAGTGCTTTATCTCTTACGAGACGTAGCGGCCTTCTCTCCTATGTCTGTGTTGCGCGTTTAAAGTGCCACAGATATAGATGACCTACAGCTTAACGTGGGCTCCAAACCACGGAAAATGTAAACACTTCTACTCCAGAGAAGATTTACTAGACAGGACACCTGGCGAGTTTGCCATTGACTAGCGGGGGAGAATGACCGTTAAAAAAACCTATGTTCCGGTTCTGGGAATTGAGCCCAGGACCTTCAGGGTAGAAAGCTAACGCGGTAACCTCTAGCGCATGGTCGCCTATTTTTTGTCAAATATGTAAAGATAAAAATCAGTGCAATTTTACATTTACAATGATATCCCTTCATAAAGGAGATCGCGGAACCTAAAAAATGTCCGTTGTAAATAACCCATGATGTTTAGATTTAGATTTCTACGTTTCCAGTTAGTTCCTTCTTTTTCCAACCAAAAAAGATCCTAATATGTCCCACCCAACCATTTCATTTCAACACAATGAAGCTCCTCCCCAGTTTGGGATACAAGACCGGCAGTTTCTTGACGATATGATCGCTGATAGACGGTTAGGGCGGCGAGGACCGTTTGAGTGGTCTGCGTGATCACCTGACTTAACGCCGCTAGATTTATTTCTATGGGGTCATGTGAAATCATGAAACAATTTATACGATGTAAAGCGCCGGATTCGTTTTGGCATGGAAAGTATCAGCCTGGAAATGATTGAGGGTCCGATACAATGTGTTTACACACATACTAGTCAATGGCAACTGGTTAATGGTGGACAACTTTAATGTTATCGTTACGTAATTTTTTTATAATCTATTTTTATTAAAAAATAGACAGGGTGGTTGATTTTTCATTACACACTCATTAATTTTCTCAAAATCCAACTAATGAATAAATCGAAAAAACCGAATCTTAAATAAGTTTTTTTAAGCGTCTACAGACTGTTGTCACTTAAGAAACACAAGAGCAGCGTTTTGAGATTACTTTTAAATGAAAATCTCTGTATTTTTGGGATACTTGGAAAGCTTATTAAATTCTTAAAGTAGCATCGTTTTTGTTTTTGCAGTTAGATAACAATGTAACAATAGTAAAAAAATGAAATTACCTGAATAGGCTTTGGAAATGCAATTTTTGATCAAAAATTACATTTATGCCACAATTACAAAATAAAAAAAAAGAATTGTCAGTTCTTTGACAGATGACCTGCCTTTGGCTGTTCGTAGTCAAATGTGATTTCAGCATGACGGCTCGCCATCGCATAATGCACAATTTTTATCAAAAAAATACAGGGTGTTCCATTTAGAAAAAGTTATCTTAAAATCTGTGCTATTTTGGTTTTTCAAGTGACAACATTTTACCGTTTCTATATCGTTGGAAAGACGCTTATAGCTTACAGATATTTAAGTGTAGTTTTTCAATTATGTAATTAATTGGATTATGACGAAATTAATGCGGATGTAATGAAAAATCATCCACCTGAATCCATGCTGAATATTTTGAACTTACTGTGTATTTTCTAAAGAAAGTTGTTGTGTGGGGTACTATTTTTTTTAAAAGGGAAGAAACATGGAGTTGCCGTTTGAAAAATTAATGATGAGAAAGTCGAGACAAATAAACTGTTAGTAAAAATCTGTTTAAAAAATAAAATTTTAAGGAAGTGTTTCCGGGTTTTCCCGAATGGCATTAAAGGTCAAAATTATGTATTTTGTGGGGAACTTTATCATCACGCTGTATGTAATAGTTATTACATGCGGTATTTCAGATGTGAATTTCTTGCTTATTATTAACTCCCGGAAAATATTTGTATTGTATTTTATCGGACAAAATGTCTTATAATCGAAGTGGCCTAAAATACAATCAATTGAAAAAATTAAGATAATGTCTCTCCCGCTATAAAACGTAAGTCAGCCATCTTGTTTTCTATTGTTAAAATATTCGTTATATACATTGAACTAACCTATACCAATAAATCTAAAATAATGTCTACATTTTTCCGAAAGATTCTACATTAATAGTTTGTTGTCACATGAAAAATTTGTTAAAAATTCAAAATATTCATTGTAAATTATGCATTTATCAGAACATAGCGGTATATGTACAAGCACTGCCGCCATTTTATTGTACATCATGGTATATTCGAAACTACTTTGAAAAGAAAAGGAAACTGTACAGTATACAGTGTGTCCCAAAACGTACCGGCAATATTTCAAGGATGAATTCCAGAACATATTTAGAGTCGGAAAGTCCATATAAACATATGTCCTAAACATAACGGTTAAAGAGTTACTGTTTATTTTATAATATATGTGGCCAAAAATTTTAGTTCAACGGATTTCTGAAATACTGATCTAATTACCATGGTCGCGTCTTGTGTTTGGCAATATTTGAACATCGTTTTTATCAAATTATTATTGTTTTTAACTTGTCAGTTTATTACTGTGATACTTAAATTATTGACTTCTTCTTTGTATTCTTATTCCCATCGTAATTCACAAGTGATTCGCAATGCCAGTGTTATTTTTAAATGAAGAATATGCAGATATTCATTATGTTTACGGTCTGTGTGATGGAAATACTTTAGCACTACAACAAGAATATCGTAGAAGATATCCCAATAGAAGACTGCATACGAGTGCAGTTGTCAGCTGAGGGAACATGGCACTTTCAATGCAAGACATGTAGTCTGCCAAGGACTTGTCCGTAGACCCACAAACGATGATGTACAACTTCTTGATTTATTACAAAAATATCCGTCTTTAAGTGTGCGAAAAATTGCATTATGTACTGGAATATGTAGAAACCAGGTTTGGAGAATAATAAGTGCTCGCTTACATACATATCATCATCAAAGAGTTCAAGTTCTAAATAATGATTTTAAAGCTCGTTTTAGAATTTGTACTTGGGTACAAAATAATCAAAACCTACCGCATGTTTTATGGACCACGGAAGTTTCTTTCACACGAGATGGTATCAATAATTATCATAATTTTCATGAATGGGCTGCAAAAAATCCTCATTAAAGAAGAGGCTCGCATTTTCAACATAGGTTTAGTGTTAATATGATAGCTGGTATTCTTAATGATCATCTGATTGGACCGTTTGAACTGCCACACCGTTTGATTAGTGCGAATTACGAATATTTTCTAGAAAATTCTTTACCCTTATTATTGGAAGATGTGCCATTAAATATTAGACCTGCAATGTGGTATCAACACGATGGGGCCCCAGCACATCAATGTCCTCGTATTAGAGCTTGGTTTAACGCACATTTTCCGGGAAGATGGATTGGAGTAGGAGGACCTGTAGGATGGCCACCGCGTTCGCCGGGTTTGATTCGATTAGATTTTCATCTTCGGAGTCACATGAAACAGATTTTTTATCCAACTGAAGTGCACACGGTAGAAGAATTACGCTAAAGGACATAGTAGGCTACCGATATTATTAGGAATATCCCAGAAACCATATTAAGAACGCAACGATCTGTTTTGCGACGTGCGGCTTTGTGTATCACACACAGTGGTGATCATTTTGAACATTTCTTTGTAAATAAAATTGTAAAATATATTAAAAGAAGATTAATTTCATAAAATCCGTTGAACTAAAATTTTAGCCATATAAATTATGAAATAAACAATAAGTCGTTAACGGTTACGTTTAGGACATATGTTTATGTGGACTTTTCGACTCTAAATAAGTGCTGGAATTAATTCTTGAAATATTGCCGGTACATTTTGGGACATCCTGTATAAACGCTTATAAATTCGGTCTATAATAATAACGAGCTCATCAATTATAAAAAAAAATAGAAAAACGTGAAGGATGGAAAAATTTTTATTCAATTTTAACAGGCGTTAAATCCTTGATTGTGACTGAATTAAAAAATTTTAAGGCTGCCGCTTCTTTAACAGCAAAGAAAATTTCCGATGAACGCATACAGGAATACTCTTTGACGTAATGAAACTTTCATCGGATCTGCTCATTACGGGTTTTTGGCTGCAATTTTCATGAGGAGCTTGATTTTGACCACTGCCGGTCAACGGGATGCGTCCACGTCCGTAGTCTGCTGCTGCTTCAGCCACCAGTGATTACTGGTGAATAATTTATCATCTAAGACTCACATATACGTGTTCATATAGCAGTAAGTGCAAATCCCGACATCTCACATATTTTCCAAATCCACTCCAGGAAAAAGTCGGGGCAGGCGGACGACCGGCGCAGCGCGGCGTAATTGTTTTCCTTTTTCTTGAGAGGCCGAAATACTTTCAGATCGAACTCAAAAGCAAACTACTTTAAGATAATTACAGCACTGATTGGCAGTAGATGTATTTCTAGGGTCCCTTAGGAGCCCGCTGTCCTAGCAACTGTCACAGCCCCTTGTTAGTTAGTTCTTGATGAAACTTACTTCCAAGTTTGAGTTGTTAGAAACAGTTTCTAGCTTTATCTTGGCTGTTTTTTTTACGTTACCGTGAAAACTTGTTTATGACTATCAAGGAAACGTCAATAAACGAAAATGATTTTTAACGGAAAAATGCTTTGGTTGAGAAGGAGTAGATACGGTGGAATATTTCATAAGACAGGACCGTACTCATCACAGAAAATATTTCCGAACTAATGTAAATGCTACAAGAACAGAAAGCATTATTAGAAGGACACTATAAAAAGTAATTGAATTGGTACTGCCGTTGAGGTCCTTGCTGCAATAGTTGTCATTAAATTAAAGCCGCGATAATAAGAAATAAGAAAATGAAATAGAGCTAAAAGTATAGCTGCGAGAAAACAGGATTTTTATCTAACTGTAAATGTAAGGGTCAACGATGCTTTTCGTACCACTGCTGGGCCTCTTCTCTGACACGTGTTTCTCCTCAATGCTAAGGTAAGATATAATAATAATAATTGTATACTTCTCTTTAGAATAAAAATGCGATGAAGATGAAGATGTCAAAAATATTAAGAACGTTGGCGAATACTTGCACAACGATTGAAAAAATAAGACCATAAGGAAGCAAAACAGAAACATCTGCTTCCATTCGCAGTATTGTAAGACACGCTAATAATAATTTTATATTTCTGTTTAGTGTCTTGTTTATAGAATATATATGTATTTTAATTCAATAGCAACAGCTATGAAGATGAAATATACGTAGAAAATGTATGAGTAGATGACAACAGTTGATGAAAGAAAATCACACAGAAGCAGAAAATAAGAAGAATCTGTTACAGTCGAATAATTTTAAGTTATGTTAATAATAATTAGAAATTTTTGTTTAGATTCGGGTCCTTATAATAGTTTTGGATTTAAAAGAAACAGCCATAAAGGTGAGGGTGTTAGAAATACCTAGAAGTTTGGAGAGCAGGTGTGAGACAATTAAAAAAAAACGCGTAGAAGCTGAATGAGAAAACCAGATGTTTAATTTTCAATATCTGGAAGTTATACTAATAATAATTTTGTATTTCTGTTTAGATTTGTGTCCTTACGATATTTTCGGATTTAATAGTCATAAATATGAAGATCTTAGAAATACCTAGAAGTTTGGAGAGCAGGTTTGGGATTCAAAAAAAGAAGACCACATAGAACTTATAATACTAATAATAATTTTGTATTTCTATTTAGATTCGAGTCCTCAAAATATTTTTGGTTTTAATAGATACTGCGATAAAGGTGAAGATGTCAGATATACTTAGACGTTTGGAGAGCAGGTGTGGACTGATCGAGGAAAAGAAGACCAGAGAGAAACACAAAAAGAAAAAAATCTGTTTCAATTCAAATAACTAAGAGTTATATTAATAATAATTTTATATTTTTGTTTAGATTCTTGAGCTTCAAATATGTTTAGATTTAATAGAGACAGCGACAAAGATGAAAATGGCAGAAATACCTAGTAGTTTGGAGAGCAGTGGTGGAACGGTGGAGGAAGAGGATACCACACAGAACTAGAAAAGGAGAAAACGCTGTTCAATTTTTATTACCTGGAAGTTCTACAAACAATAATTTTTAATTTCTGTTTAGATTCGTGTCCTTAAGATACTTTCGGATTTAATAGAACCAGCCATAAAGGTGAAGATGCTAGAAATACTTGGAAGTTTGCAGAGCAGGTGTGGAACGATTGAGGACAACAAGAGCTCAGAGAAGCAGAAAAAGAGAAACAGCTGTTAAAATTTTAATATCTGGAAGTTATACTAATAATAAGTTTCTGTTTCTCTTTAGATTTGTGTCCTTAAAATATTTTTGAATTTAATAGTAATAGCGATAAAGATTATGTTGTCAGAAATACCTAGAAGTTTGGAGAGCAGGTGTGGAGCGATTGAGGAAAATGTTACCAGAGAGAAACACAAAAAGAAACAAAATCTGTTTCAATTCAAATAACTGGGAGTTATATTAATAATAATTTTATATTTTTGTTTAGATTCTTGTGCTTTAAATATTTTTAGATTTAATAGAAACAGCGACAAAGATAAAAATGGCAGAAATATCTCGAAGTTTGGAGAGCAGGTGTGGAACGATTGAGGAAAAGAAGACCACATAGAACCAGAAAAAGAGAAAACGCTGTTTAATTTTTATTAATCGGAAGTTGTACTAATAATAATTTTGTATTTCTGTTTAGATTCGTGTCCTTATAGTATTTTCGGATTTAATAGAAACAGCCATAAAGGTGAAGATGCTAGAAATACTTGGAAGTTTGGAGAGCAGGTGTGGAACGATTGAGGAAAAGAAGAGCTCAGAGAAGCAGAAAAAGAGAAACAGCTGTTAAAATTTTAATATCTGGAAGTTATACTAATAATAAGTTTGTGTTTCTTTTTAGATTTGTGTCCTTAAAATATTTTTGAATTTAATAGAAATAGCGATAAAGATTAAGATGTCAGAAATATCTAGAAGTTTGGAGAGCAGGTGTGGAGCGATTGAGGAAAATATTACCCGAGAGAAACACAAAAAGAAACAAAATCTGTTTCAATTCAAATAACTGGGAGTTATATTAATAATAATTTTATATTTTTGTTTAGATTCTTGTGCTTTAAATATTTTTAGATTTAATAGAAACAGCGACAAAGATAAAAATGGCAGAAATATCTCGAAGTTTGGAGAGCAGGTGTGGAACGATTGAGGAAAAGAAGACCACATAGAACCAGAAAAAGAGAAAACGCTGTTTAATTTTTATTAATCGGAAGTTGTACTAATAATAATTTTGTATTTCTGTTTAGATTCGTGTCCTTATAGTATTTTCGGATTTAATAGAAACAGCCATAAAGGTGAAGATGCTAGAAATACTTGGAAGTTTGGAGAGCGGGTGTGGAACGATTGAGGAAAAGAAGAGCTCAGAGAAGCAGAAAAAGAGAAACAGCTGTTAAAATTTTAATATCTGGAAGTTATACTAATAATAAGTTTGTGTTTCTTTTTAGATTTGTGTCCTTAAAATATTTTTGAATTTAATAGAAATAGCGATAAAGATTAAGATGTCAGAAATATCTAGAAGTTTGGAGAGCAGGTGTGGAGCGATTGAGGAAAATATTACCCGAGAGAAACACAAAAAGAAACAAAATCTGTTTCAATTCAAATAACTGGGAGTTATATTAATAATAATTTTATATTTTTGTTTAGATTCTTGTGCTTTAAATATTTTTAGATTTAGTAGAAACAACGACAAAGATAAAAATGGCAGAAATACCTCGAAGTTTGGAGAGCGGGTGTGGAATGATTGAGGAAAAGAATACCACATAGAACCAGAAAAATAGAAAACGCTGTTTAATTTTTATTAATCGGAAGTTGTACTAATAATAATATTGTATTTCTGTTAGATTCGTGTCCTTATAGTATTTTCGTTTTTAATAGAAACAGCCATAAAGATGAAGATGCTAGAAATACCTAGAAGTTTGGAGAGCAGGCGTGGAAGGATTGAGGAAGAGAAAAAGAGAAATAGCTGTTAAAATTTCAATAGCTGGAAGTTATACTAATAATAAGTTTGTGTTTCTGTTTAGATTAGTGTGTTCAAAATATTTTTGAATTTAATAGAAACAGCGATAATTATTAAGATGTCAGAAATACCTAGAAGTTTAGACAGCAGGTGTGGGACGATTGAAAATAGAAAACTACATAGAAGCTGAAAGAGAGAACCAGCAGTTTAATTCTTAATATCTGAAAGTTACACTAATAATAATTGTATTTGTATTTAGACTCGTGTCCTTAAAATGTTTTTGGTTTTAATAGAAACAAAGATAAAGATGAAGATGTCAGAAATACCTAGAAGCTTGGAGAGCAGGTGTGGACCAATTAAGGAAAAGGAGACCACAAAGAATCAAATAAAGAGAAAAGGTTGTTTAAATTTCAATAACTGGAAGATATACTAATAATAATTTTGTATTTCCCTTTAGATGCTTGTCCTTTAAATATTTTGGGATTTAATAGAAACACATA
>JABXWE010050234.1:0-15857 GCA_014611495.1 Limonius californicus
TTAATTCAACATTTTTGTTTATAAAAATACTTCTTAACAAAGGAATAAACTGTTATTTGGGACAATATTCAGGAGGTAGCCTTTCTCATTTCTACAACATTACAAAAATGAAATAGCGATCTTAAAACAGTTGTAATTTTGTCCTCCTGACCTAAGTTGCAAAATGTCCAAAATTGCCATAGGAACTTGCATGAAAACGTAAATATTGAACATAAAGAAAAACTTCATTTAATCTATACTGTATAATGGGGATAATATTTAATTAATCCCATTTGGTTGTATAGTTATATCGTCAATTTAATTATATTAAATTATACTAATGCAGTTCCGCTTCCGCCATATCTGCACAGCATGAGAGTGTTAAAGAAATTACTGACGGCATTCCAGTTTACTTTTTGCCTCTTCTGTTTGACCCCGATTTTATGTAACATTCGATTTAAATGAGCCTGTATACAAAAATCAGAAATGTTATTCGAAACATATAGATTTAAAACGGCATTACGAAAATCAACACCACGTTGCCGTTTATTGCAGTTTTGCCACAGCACACTAAAATCAACACTTTTGCCGACTGGTAATCGTTTTCTGCATATATTGATGGAGGTGCCATTCATAAATCTCTTTACTGTACAATAATTCCAATAGTTCAACCAAAGTATTCAATATTCGGGTATCTTAATTAACTGTATACCTAATATCGGTTAGTCTGGTTAACCGAACAATTCGGTATTCCGATAGCCGTATTACTCAATATTTGGTTATCCTACTAATGAGGTTGCCGAATACTCTATTATAGTTAACCGATCAATTCCGTATCTCGTTAGCCGTATTATTAACTATCTGATTAGCCGAATAATCGGGATGCCGAATAGTCTGGTTAACCATGTAATTCCATATTCCACCAGCTCGTGTTATTCGGTATTTGGTTAGTCGAATAATCTGGGTGACGAATAGTCTGATTAATCGAACGATTCAGTTTCCATACATATTTATTCAGTAGTTGGTTAGATGAATAGTCCGGATGCCAAATAGTCTGGTTAACCGAATAATTCGGCATTCCATCAGCTGTATTATTAGATATTTGGTTAGCGAAATAATCCAGATGCCGAATAGTCTGATTAATCGTATAATTCGGTATCTCGTTAGTCGTATTATTCACTATCTGGTTAGCCGAATAATTGGGATGCCGAATAGTCTGGTTAACCAAATAATTCCGTATTCCATCAGCTCGTGTTATTCGGTATTTTGTAAGTCTGTTTCCTGTTAGACATATTTATTCAGTATTTTGGTTAGATGAATAGTCCGGTTGCCGAATAGGCTGGTTAACCGAATAATTCAGTATTCTATCAGCCTTATTATTAAGTATTTGGTTAGCCGAATAATCGGGATGCCGAACAGTCTGTTAACCGAACAATTCCATATTTCATCAGCCCATATTATTCGGTATTTGGTTACTCGAATAATCCGGATGACGAATAGTCTTTTTAATCGAACAATTCGGATTTCCGTTAAACATATTTATTCAGTAGTCGGATATCTGAATAACCCGGGTGCCAAATAGTCTGGTTAACTGAATAATTCGGCGTTCCATCGGTCGTGGTATTAGATATTTTGTTAACCGAATAATCCAGATGCCGCATAGTCTGATTAATCGAATAATTCGGCATTCCAACAGCATTAGTATTAGATTTTTGGTTAGCTGAATAATCCCGGATGCCGAATAGTTTAGTTAATCGATCAATTCTGCATCGCGTTAGCCGTATTGTTCAGTATTCGCTTAGTCGAATACTCTGGTCGCCGAATAGTTTAGTTAATCGAACAATTCGGCATATCGTTAGCCGTATTATTCAGTATCCGGTTAACCGAATAATCTGGATGCCGAATAGTCTGTTTACCCGAATAAATCGGTATCCCATCAGCCGTATTATTAGGTATTTAGTTAGCCAAATAATCCGCAAGCCGAATAGTTTACTTAACCGAGCAATTCTATATCTCGTTAGCCGTATTATTCAGTATTCGGTTTTCCAAACAATTCGGGTGCCGAATATTTTTCTGACCGCTTAGTGAACAGCCTTAGTTTTTATATTAATGTCAACTAAACTGTAATATTTACTGTGCTATACTAATATCACATAAGTACTTGAAGAGCGATCTAATCTAAAGATAGTATAGAATAAAAATTAGAAGCATAAACACTACTACATTTCAAACATACAGTTTAAGTAACTACAATTACGCGTGCTTCAGTTGCCACTAAATATTTCTTTTATACAACAGTCCAGATTACGCACCATGTAATATGGTCAAAGTAGAGTAAGCATCCATAATTTTATTACAGTTTGAATAGTTCTGAAGCTTTCAATCTTTTGTCTTAAAAGCAGTTACAGCTTTGCGGGAACTTGTAGAATGTGTATTTTCATTTCGATACTTTATACAGATATTACCCACCAAGGCATTAGATAAACTACACACTTTAACTGATCCACTTTTACTCACCTATTTACTACTACGCGTTGTCATTTATGTCACTTTTCACTATAATTTCGAATGCAAGAATGCAGCAGATGTTCAATAGGCGCATTTCCATATTTGCATATTTTTTTGAATGTCGTGATTTAATTACAATA
This sequence comes from Limonius californicus, assembly GCA_014611495.1. NCBI lineage: Eukaryota > Metazoa > Arthropoda > Insecta > Coleoptera > Elateridae > Limonius > Limonius californicus. The sequence continues at coordinate 2,628 of JABXWE010050234.1, forward strand.
GCTATTTAAGAGTAGTTCGTTTTCTACTGCGTTCGGTTTTAATTACACTTTCTCAGTGAAATATTTAAGCAGCTCACATTAAGAAAATTTGAAACAATTTTATTGTACAGCAGATAATCCGTTCTTGGAAATAAGTCTACAACAACTAACTTTTTAAACGAATAGATACCAATTAGCATAAAATATCAAACATGTTTTACTTTTACTGCCCAATATAACCGATAAAAAACTATATAATGCTTCGTTGTCGATAAATTGTATATTGTAATTACTAGCATTCTTTTAATTTTTTCTACTATCTTAACCCACATACTTAGAGAATACAGATAATCCGATTGTAACATCTTCCTATATTCACTTACAAAGTTCAAATATGTTTTTAATGTATTTAACTTCTGATATTTTATTATTTGAAAATAAGGACATTTCGAGAGAAACTTTTTTTATGCATTGAACTCGTTTTTTCAGCATAATAATAAAGGGTAAAAACAGTACAAACAAATAATACTATCAGTGATTTTCAGTTTGGAAGAAAGAAGAGATACGAAAACTACGATGCTTCATCAACTAATTAAGCAAATTGATATCTACCATCTGTGATCTATAACGACTGAGATGTAGTTTTCGGTATGCCTATTTGTACCTGTACAACAGTAACATATTGAAATTTGAAGCACCTTAACAGTTGCAAAAAAATAGCCAAAATCAAAGTATAATTTATGTACTGACCGAAACCGCAAACGAAATATAACATACATATATATATATATATATATACAGTGTGATCATTTTATCTAGTAATAAATATGTAGCATACACCTCTCACGTATGCATGAAATGTGTAGTTAACTTTTCTTTTTAGCTATAAGTATATCTTTTTACATTAAGAGTCCTTTGGATAAGCAAATGCCAACTAGTGATTTGTCAAAACTTAAGAAACTGCTTTAAAAAGTTGTTAATTTGTATAGATTCTTGTAGTAATAACAATCAATTTCAATGTATTCTAATAGCGAGAAAACGGATATAATGTAAATTTTGGGAGAATGCAGAAGGTCGGCGGACTTAGCAGTAAGATAATATGTACAAAGATACCCAGATCCACACGTTCCATCACATAATGTCGTTTGGAAATAAATTTGCAGCAATATGGAGTTTTCTAAACCGAACGTGAGACAACATGTCACAACTGTAGACTCTGAAATGGCAGTCATCGAACAAGTAACTGATAATCCCTATATAAGCCAACGAGCAGTTACAAGGACTGTAGGCTATAGCCAGTTACTGATTGACTGATTAAAGCCTTTAACATTTTAAAACCAAATCCGTTCCATCCTTACCACGTCACATTAGTGCAACACATTACTAAATATGATTATCCGTGTCGAGTGAAATTCTGCCAATTTTTACCAAACGAAGTTACTACCCATCCATTGTTTTCAAGAAATATTCTATTTTCTGACGGAGCGACACGTTTAGGTATAATAGGTGTATAAATAAATACAATTGCCGTTTCTCTTCACAAGATTACCTACATTGGTTCCGGCAAGCACAGCTTGAGAGAATTTTTACTGTAAAGGTGTGGTGTGATATCGTTGAGAACTTTACCGTTGGCCCCCACTTCTTTGGGGAAATCTATTTGCAATTTTGTGGTTTCAAAATGACGGAGGACTTGCCCACTTCCATAGAATTGTAAGAAACTACCAAGATGAAACTTTCCATAATAGAGTAATTGCAAGATGTACAATTCATCCTTCGCCTTCACGTAGTCCGGTGTTGACACCGTTAGACTTCTTTTTGTGGGGTAAAGTAATAAGCGACGTCTGCGAAACTCCCTTAGCAACTCAAGAAGCTTTACGTGAAAGAATTATTTAATCATACAGGTCAAGCATCCCACACAAGCTCACTCGCGTTAGAAAATCTCTTTTGCGGCGGATTGACTTATGTGAACAGCAAGGTGGACGGCAGAAATAAATACTGTAAATGTACTTAATGCAAAACTGCATCTTATGTATTAGCAAATACCTTCATTGTAGTTTCTTAGTAGATCCAACCTAACTACTTTGATTTTTATTTATTTAAACAATGTAAACTTTACTAAGATACCTATCGAATACAAACAGCTGTAATGTGTGTAGCCTACCTACCTGTTAGAAGGTAAAGTAATCACCCTGTATATATTTTTTTACTTTACGGAACAGAAGTGCATTTTAAGAAATGTAAGTTCTGACAGAATTCTCTCATCAAGAAGCGAAAACGACTATTAATAGAATCTAGTAACAAAATATAAACTGCATTGAGAAGCTATTTGTAAATATGCGTAACTATGAACTAATCAGGTAAATGTGTCTTGATTTAAAGTAGAATTTTTCATCAATATTTTTTTCGTGAGGATGGGTTTGATAATCACAGACACAGACAAATAAATATCAACAATCGTGGGTAAATCGGTTAGCACGAAACGCCTTAAAATGTCTAAGTTGCATAGCTAGACATTTACGATGCTGCAACCCACCATGCGTAATTTCAGAATCCGTCTTTGGTAAGTGTGGTGTTTCTGTGGTTAGGATTTGACGTTAAACTCTACGTGCCGTATGCTTCTACTTTAACAGTGGCAAGAAACACGTGCTAAAAATGCCTGTTGCCTTCAATACGACATAAAACCCGTTAACGACATACCAATATGTACCTTCTGTATTGGTTTGAGACAGGTGAATCAAATACTGGTTTAGTATATAAATAATATCAATTTGAAATATGGTGTATATATTTTGGATAAAAATTTAATGCAAATAACAACTAAGGATTAAAATTTGAAATTGTTCAAACAGGTTGTGGATCGACCAAAAAAACTTTTTATGAACTTGTACGTCCCATCAAAATTTCAAGTCCTACTGCTAGCAGCTACCAAAAAAGTTTCAGGAATTGCATCGCCATGGTGATTTTAGGTTATTTGTAGGTCACCACTTGCTAGCCGCCATTTGCTCTCCATCCGTTTGCTCGACAACCAACTTGCTTACAGTACTAAGTACTATAAATACATCAATGCAAACAGACAATTTTTTATAATGAATACCATAGGTACAGAGAGAGTATTAGATTCTTTAAAAAAATAGATTTTGAGATTTTAAGGAATCATACACCAAGAATCCAAAATATGTAGTTGTGCTTATAAAATGTTTATCTATGAGAATGTGAGTGTGTGGTTGTGGATATCGTGGATACATCTGGCCCGTTTTTAAAATCTACCTATAAAGATTTAGTAAATATTTATCAAGTTTTTGGAAAATGTTTGGAACTAGAAGTAAGACTTTTTGGTACAGCATTCTTTAGAAAAGCTAATACGCAATTTTGAAACTGAAATGCTGACAAAAATGGAGTGAATTTTTGCTAACTTCTTTAAATTAAAAATTAAGACCAATACTATAAATATTCGAATACAACAACAGGCAACTTTGCTTTGTCACTATACCCAACCAGTTGTTGCCTTTGGTGGTGGTGGTCTTATGATATGGGCTGGAATTTCTTTAGGGTGACGTACTGACCTCCATATCTTTAATGGTACACCCAGGAGCCAACGTTATGCCCAAGAAATCATTATGCTCTGAACCGTCGCAACGCTGTTGAACGGGAATATTATGTTTTTCTTGACGACAACGCAAGGTCGCATCGTGCTCGGGTTGTTTTAGAGATGTTTCGAAATGAGGAATCAAACCATGTTGCTCTTCCTCTGATATCTCCAGATCTCAACCCCATCAAGCATGCATGGGACCTTTTGCAGAGACAGCTGGATCATCATAATCCAAGGCCTACTACTGTGCAACAGCTGAGGGATGTATTGCCAGTACTGTGGCATCAAATTCCACAAGAACATATTGATAGCTGCATTAAGAGTACTGCCAGAGGAGGTACCACGCAGTTTTAGAATTTAATAAATTTAAGTTAAGTGTAAGGAGACAGAAACGATTTTCATTATAATATTTATTCTTCAAACGTACCTTTGTTGTTATTTTCATGTTCATTACTAAAAAGACGTTACATTTTGTTGTTTTGGTACTTTTTAATTATAAATACTATCGGTGTTGCCTTTAAGTGGCATACATTGCAACATCCCAATCATTTTTACTTTCCCATACCTTATAGGTATAGGGTAAGTATTGAATTCATGAAAATTTTCGAAATCGAGATTTTAACGGAAATATCCGTTTTGGGTCTCTAGGAACCCAAAAAAGTGGTTTTTAAAAAATGTCTGTCTGTGGGTGGGTATGTACGTATGTACGTATGTACGTACGTATGTACGTATGTGACGCTCCTACAGCCGAAAGTATTGCTCCGATTTTGATGCGCTTTGGAATGCGGCGGTGTATCGAAAATTCATCGAAAAATAAGCTTTTCAAAAAAATCCGAAACCGGAAGCGGAAGTTACGCATGTTTTTTTGGTATCACTTTTTTCGTGATTACAATTTTGAAACTTTTATCGCGGATAACGATAGAGGGTCATAAGACAAATCTGTTAGTTTTTTGCCGAACTAGCTAGCTTTAAACTGAAGGGCGCTATGATTTTTTGAAGATTTTGAGTTTAACGCCCAATTACTCGAAAACGGATGAATCGATTCAAATGATTTTTATTTTCTGAATAGTATATGAAGGGTAAAATGAGGTGATATAAAAAGTTTTTGAAAAATTATAAGGGGCCTAAATTACGAATTTTCAAAATTTTGGAAATTTTCAAAAAATTATTTCTCAAAAACTGCTCCAAGGAATTTTTTTAAATTTCATATGTCGATAGACCTCGCAAGGGGCTATCGATATGTTTTTGAAGAACTCCGTAATTTTCCTGTGGCGCCCTCTACGAAGCTTGGAAGTTTGAAACTTCAAACTCCTTTAATTAATAAACGAAAAAAGATAGGAAGCTGGGGTTTTCACTGAATCGCTCAGTGCGTAATGGAGCATATGAATATGCAAAGAAATATTACACTCGTGGATATATGTAAGCGCACCGGCCCCCTCCCCCTCTTTTTTAGAAAAATATTTTTTTTATTCTAACGGTTGTTATTTGTTTGCGTCAAAGAATCTTTTTCCGCGAAAATAAAAAAAATCGATTTTTTATGCCCTACAAAATATAATTTCCAGGGACTTAGAAAATTTTACCTCGGTAGCAATAGCGATCGGTACTAGTTAGACCGCGCGACGGCCTAGCGGTACGGACAGCCCCGCGCACTTTGGTTCAGAACCATTGCCATACTGTCGCGCTACATTCATTTCTTTAACCGGTATTACAACAACAAGTTATAAATTATTTATCAAAATTTTGTATTTAATACTTAATTTTCGAAATCGAGATTTTAACGGAAATATCCGTTTTGGGTCTCTAGGAATCCAAAAAAGTGGTTTTAAAAAAATGTCTGTCTGTTATAAAATCACAGCAAACTCAATTTGCAGTCACAATATCACGTATATAGTAGAGAATGAAGTATGCCTGGTTGCATATTAAAAGGAAATTAAGGGGCACCGCAGATATTTGGCGGGACTTCTTACAAGCCTTGTAAGTCTATTCGTTACGAGGCAAGGTTTTAGGATAGCGCTTGAACAACCGTTTTAAGGAAAATAACTCTACTGTTGAATAAAGATGATATGAACAGTTTCCAGTGTGGGAAAGTCCAGGGAGGCAGTCGCGTCCACTTATTGAGTAGTTTATTTTATGAATTACCAACAGTATACGAGTATATTAAATACCTATAGATAATATTTTATTTTAGGATAAACTGCATGTCGAGCATCTACTCCATGAACAATCGGCTTGGCAAGCAAATCAAAAGAAGAATTTAGATTTATATATATCTACTCCCATAAATTTAATTAAGATTTCTTCCTATTAGACTTGTGATTAATTCCATATTATGTAGCTAACACTTAATCAATTTAGCATCAATAGAAATTATAGCTTGGTACTATTTAATTGAACGGAAAATTAATCAGCAGTAAAAGTTATATACTCGTATAACTAACAATTACTACCTAGTACTTACTATGAAAAATTCGTCGTTAGGTTGCCATCTGATGACTAAAAAATGGCGAAGGTATTATCTACAGATTTTTTTTCTAGATAAACCGAGGTACAAAACTTGTTAAACAAAGCTTTTCACGAATTACGAAATTAACGAATTAAAAATATTTTATTGTAATCTTGCAACCACTATATTTTGAAACTGTTTGATCTAATATAAAGTTGACAAACAATATTATTAGCAATGTAACTGTGTGTTAAATACTGATTATTTAAATATGATAGCAGATAACCTCAAATTCTAAACGACACACATGGCATGGCAAAGAAATTAAGAGAAAACACTATTTTTCCTAGTAAGTGCAAGTAAACGTGCAGTTACACTCCTTGCGTTCTCACATTTCTAACTGAAATCGATAAGAATACTTTAGACTACAACCTATAACTTGAGAAAGTATTTATAATCGCTAATAAAATAATAAGAGTTTTCACTGTTCGTTAAATTGTAATTATATTGGATAATCTGTCATCAAATGTACGATTTCCACATCTAAGTTTACATATCCGAAACCACTTCAATGAACTATAGGAAAATACAGTAGAATTAACTTTTTTTGAGAATATGAATGAAAATAACTGTATAAACACGCAGTTGTAGAGTTTAGCAACAATAGTTTTATTCTGCAGTTTTTAAAATGTTTATCTTCTCTTCTATATTATTTTCTAGCGACTTTTTATAAACTAGATTGTTTTGATTATCATATTAGCAATTTCTTCCGATGTATCACCGAAATATTGAAATATATTTAACATTTTCGAATTGGTCTTTTGAATATATTCTTTGAATTGTTACTTTATAATCTTTGTTTGATTGGTGTGTCTACCAGTTTTGTGTTGTATCCATTAATGTGTGCAATTTGTTTAATAATCGAAATCTCTTTGGTGTAATCACTGTTATTTAGAGGAACTGTTGGTACTGTGTGATTATTTTTGCTGTTACAGTAATTTTCTTGTAGTTGAGGTACTTTAATTTCTATATAAAAAAAATTATAAAAGAATCATGGGTATATGATATGATATGAGGTACTTCATATTTTTTTACGAAAATGTAAAAATAAATTGTTTTGGTTATAATTTGAATTACGACTATTTTGGTGATTTTCGACGACTTTCTTTTATAAATTTGATCGATAAAACTAAGCCTACTATATTTTTTCAATTTTTCGTAGGTATATATTTTTGATAACAGCAGTGTGTTATCAAGGTGAAATTAAATATATTACCTTGCGTATATTGTGCCTCAACTTAAAATGTTTTCTGCTTAAGCTTAAAATTGTTCGCTCGGTTTGTATGTGTCATTGCATTACCAATACAATAATGCAGTTCGAGGGATCATTTGTAGAAGTATAAATACTCCTGGGAGTTAATAATATTTACCGGCTTTTAGCAGCTAATTGGTGCCGTTTAATAAACATATTTATATTTGTCTGCCATTATGTGAAATCGTAAGATACATTACGAAGATCTTGAAACGAAGCATTACTAGTTGTTATGCCTGAAATATGAAAAAACACCATTAAACACACTGAAAAATTAATTCAAGAGTGGTGGGAACGTGAACGTGTGATTGAAAAAATAAATCCAATAATAATTACTTTAATTTTGGATTCAGATTCCGATTATCTGATGATACCGATGGTTATGAAATACAGGGTGTTAATGAATTGCAGGGACAAACTTCTAGGGCTTAAAGTATACATGAAAACAAACATTTTATGTTAATAAATGTATGGTCAAAAATGTTTCCTTTCAGGGATAGAGCAGAATACGAACACTCAATGGACGTTCTGTGTTGACATACGCTATGGCTAATACATCTGAGTGAAATAGAACCAGTACTTGAAAGTCGAAGGAATTTAATTGCGCTAATCCGGTAGCCAGGTAAACCGCTAAGGTAGAATATAGCAAATATTTAAACTTAAACCAAAATATGGAGTGTTCTGCAACTCTTAGCCACTAACTAAAATAATCATGTTAAAAAAACATCGTTTGTCGTTACAGATTAATATCTTAAATGTGATCAAATCACCAAAGGCATTTTTTTGTTAATTAATACAATAGCACCATTAATATAGGTACAATTGTGGTTCCACGAATCTCGTGTGTTGTAGTCTCAGAATTATATAGAAGCTGTTTATACAGATCTTTTAGAGACACCCTACATATACAAAACGTGTTTGAGCTTTGTCGAGTGTAAGTTTTGCATACGGTGTGGTCGAAGACATTTTCCAAAAAGCATATGTATTGATTGTTTCATACAAAATTGAGACAGTAAGTTTTGAAGATTAATGCTTGAATAGGAGCTATGAAACAGTTGGCACATTAATAATTATTCATATTTATCAAAAAACCGTCTATTTAATAATTCAGTTTTTTTTAATAATACAATAACTATGAATGAAAGATACTTTTATTTGATTTGTCTTTAAAATACAGGTTTCAGAAAAAAACATTGAAACACTTTAATCAAAAATAATAATATACAAGTAATAAGGTGTATAATTGTATTTTAAAAAAATGCAAATAGATACAAGATACAATAAATATGTAAGTTGACGACATTGCACTTTCATTCGTTCTTTTTAAGTTATGTAACATTACCTATTTTGAACACAAAAATGCATAACCACTATGTGATATTAAAACACCGATGTCGATATGACTTTCAGTTTTATTTGCCTACAAACTTTTTAAAATAATATAATAAGTTCCCCGTACAAGGAATGTGCTACGTAGATTTACTTTCGAAAGCATGCAGATTCTTTCCATAACGAATTCGTGTTCCATATCTCCGAGATCCTGATACTCCTCCGCACTCTCCGATTATGTATGCCAACATTATAACAGGTTTCCGATAGTCACTTCACTTTTCATTTAGTTTTATTCTCGATTGAAGTAAGTCAGTATTTTATAAGTAATACACATAAAATGGCTTTCGCAAGAAACAAGCTTAACAATTACACATATGGCCGTCTTTGCAAATAATTGGTATTAAACGGATACCTAATCAAGAACTACTTGTGATAAAATATTATAGCAGTTGAAACTTTCTTAAAACCAAGCATTTATTGTAGTCTAAATTACAGAAACACTTGTTTCAAACGGACCATTATGGAAACCAATAATCGAAAAATAACTAGAAAAATAATCGATTAAATCGATCAAACAAATATGTACTCAAGAGGATTGTGTTCAATTTATAGTAAACACAATCGAACCCATGAGCGCGTTGACATTCTCGATGATGGTAAAATGATAGTTCCGTATTCTGATGAGAATCTTCATCACTTGTCACGTAAGAGAAGTGAAGGGCGCAGTATTTTTTTTGTTAAAGCCTGTTCAATTCTGATTATTAAATGAATTTTATTGTAGCTGTTCGGTTAATTCTCCTGCCGAATACCATCGCTCCACCCATTTGCTGCATTTTTCCATGCTTTTTGCCCCCGTGCGTGGCACTCTAGCACTTTTCATTTTAATCCTTTTATACGATAACATAAGAAAAAGTTAGTATTATGTCTTGGGGTTATTATGCAGGAATGTACCTATAACTAATTTGCATATTGCTTTCGAACGTAATACTGTAAAAATATTGTAAAAAATCGATTAACCAGAAATTCGATTATTTGCATAATTGCTTAATCAGATAATCGATTAATCGGATATCAAACAAATATTCAAATAACCGAATAATTAATAATAAAAAAATAATCCACGTTCCGATTAATATACATATAGAAATATCTGTTTGTGGGTGTGTGTGTGTGTGTGTATAAAACTCAATATACCAATACAGGAATGGTAAGAATTTAATCCGTATAAATAGGAATGGTCACATTTTTCTTACAGTTTTCTATAAACAGGATGAGTCTGCTAAGACGAATCAACGTGATATCTCGCTTAGTTGAAATATTGGAAAAAGTATTTTTGGACGGATTTGAATACATAGTGCCCCTATGTATAAACACCATCAAAAATATTTTTGGCTATTCCGAGGCAAAAAAGTTTATAGAAGCGCTTATAATAATTTAGTTTTTCAAGAATTATAACGTTTACCTTTTCATTGCAGGAAACGCTGTTCTCTATAAAGCCCCTTTTTTCAAACAAGTTTATTTTAAGAGTTCTAAAATATTTAAATAAATGATGTATATTTGATCTGTGTGTAAACGTAAAATTAAAAATAAAACGAAGAAATATCTAGCTACCATCCCATACAAGTAAAACAGAGTTACTGTCTTCCCAGTTGCTTTTAACTGCCGCATACCGCATTTACAAATTAGTTTGTATTAACTACCATCAATTGCAGTCATTAGGACGTTAATAGTTTAATTTAAATCAATTTCTAAAATAATTAAAGATACCAATCCGCTCTGTACTACTAATAGCACTGGTAGGACTAGAAATATGGAACAGAATAAGCCTCCGTATTTATAATTTTACTTGCTTAATATTGCACAAAACAAAAATCAAAAATTGCTCATCTGTTTATGAATGTGTATTACAGGTACCCACAAGCAAACTTTTGAAAGAAAATGACTACCTAGTTAGCTGATAAAGGAATTTTAATGGTAAATGTAAAATGAGAGTTTAATAAAAATCCATCAAGGTAATAAGCTTTCGAAAAAATCCAAACCTGGAAACGGAAGTAATATATACTTTTGAGTGGTGCGTTTTTCGCAAAAGTTTATCTGAAATTGCCGTTACACCTTCTGCAAGTCAGACTTTAGCGCTCGTTTATAGTGTGCGCCCTACAATTTCCCAACAAACCTGTACAGCGATTATCACTGAAAGCAGAAGAAAGTCTAGGCGTAGTATTCTCTCATTTTTTGCCCATAAGAAAATAAATAATTTTGTAACAAAAGTAACAAGAATAATTCATCAACCTTTTCCATTGCAATTACTATACAGAAACTGCATGCATAATAAATTACAAATATACCTCACTTTTCTTTCTGTGAATGTTATTTAACGGAAGGAATGCATTACACACTATTAAATACAAATTATCATACAATTGCGTGTAATGATTTGAAAAGTAGTTAATAATAATTACACATACACAAATCGATGATACAAACATTTTAATGATACTGTAATGTAATAATAAACTTTTATGTGTTTAGGTGTGTTATTGTAAATCTCTCTGAAACTAGAAGAATTAAGTCAGTTTGCCTTTCCCATTTATAATTAGTGTAAAATCTTTTTGTTTTTCCTTAGTCAACCTTCTTCCTTGTATATAAGCCTTCCTTAGGATTCTCTACGCTTCGCGATCTTGTGCCACCTCGAAGCTACAACCATTTTGACATCATCTATCCATCTTGGGTTTGGAAGCTCTCTTTGTCTCTTGCCTCCCCACGGTCTCCGTTGCATGATATTTTTGGTTCATTTAACTTCAGTCATTCCTGTCCTTTTCCGTCTTTGTTATGCTATCTTTATGCCGATATCTTTAAGGTTTGCTATTTGTAGCGTCTATATATTATATATATATATATATATATATTGTTATAATACGTTCTGGCCAAACAAATAGCCCAAAGTTGGCAGCGTCACTTTGTCATAATAGTGACATACAAAAACCAAGTCAATCAATGTCATATTTTAAAATTATTCAACTTAACCCAAAAATAAATTTAATAAATTTCAATCTAATAAATATTTATACTACTCCAACTGCAATTAAAATCTTTCACATATAGTAGATATTTGACTTGCTACTTTAATAAATTAATGGGCGCCAGGTGACAAATTAAGAAGAAATTTGCCTCCAAATTCAATTTTATTTAAGCAACCACGGTAGCTCGAGCATGAGACATCTATACCAAAATTAGTAGGTTCATATCGTTGGAAAATTTACTTACTTAAAATCGCCTTAATACATTTGCCAACTTCAGCTCAGTTTTAAGTAATGTCAAAAATTACTCCAAGTTATCACAATTGATTTACTTATTCGGACTGGTATTCTTAATTACACAAGTACAGCTTCACCAACTTGTTGTGCATCTCATATTAACTGTAGGCTCAGTAGGATAGTAGATGAGTAAATTTGTACTACCTTTACAACGTGTCCCTCTTATAAATCTCCTGAACTTGACAGATGTGCTCTCAATAATTTATAATATCGCTGGACAGGCAACCCCCATGAAGCAACACAAAGTTGTACTGGCAGATGGGTCCAATTCTTCTTTCAGTAGAATATAATTCAAATTTATGTAAGTTTAATCTTTTAATAACCAGAAATTGTATATAATATACTTTCATATATAAATTACAGCCATTAACCAGGAAAACCTTATTTTAAACAGATTTTGATAATTTTTTACATCTTTGTACACTTATTGTTTTTTATCAATTCTTATCAACAACCCCTAGGCAACCCCCAAGTTAAAAATAATATCAAATGTGCTAAAATTAATCAATGAGACATAGATCTATAAAATTACAATATAAATTTTAAAATGTATAAAATTTCACAGCCACATTACGTCCTTTGCCCCCGATTACTCTAACACTTAAAACAAAATATTATCTTCATTCTTCTAATGGATCTTCTTTTAAATATCTGCATTTTCTTTATTATATTTTAATATTTATTCATAATGACTGCAACTTATTTCCATCTCGTATTCCAATACATGCATCTAATCCTCAATCTTCTTAATAACATGATGTTGACCAAAAATTCTTCTTATTGTAGGTTTATCATCGAATACGTGTTTCGCAGAGTTACTCAAACCAGTATAGTAGTCAACTGTATTAAGGCCTGCCCTAATTTATTTTATAAAAAGAGAACCGACTCCCATGACAAGACACCATGCACGAGTATCCTTTTTTAAAATAAAAATAAAATGACTTTAAACAAACTGGCTAAATAAAATCCATCACAATATATATAAATATATGTGCTGTGATTGGATTCCGGGAATTCTTCCACGTAGCAACTTCTTGGTCCTGCGACGGACCGGGGTGGTTGTCCTGACGACGCTTCGGCAAAGTCACATTTGCCATCTTCAGGTCTTGTCGGGTAACTTTCTGCTGGAGCTTCTTGTAATACGACTGTTGAAGGTTATCCGAAAAGACCTGAAGATGGCAAATGTGACTTTGCCAAAACGTCGTCAAGACAACCACCCCGGTCCGTCCCAGGACCAAGAAGTTGCTGCGCGGAAGAATTC
>JABXWE010050235.1:0-17859 GCA_014611495.1 Limonius californicus
TTATATATTATTATTATTATTTATAAATAAATTATTTATTTGTAAATGTTCTGACTTTGATAGGTCAAAAATACTTGTTATGTATTCCTTATTGGATAAGCTCCTGTGTATCAAATAAATTAAATAAAAACCCTTGTATAATTTTTTGATCAAATCTGGGCGATTTGCGTAAACAAACAACTTTACTATCAACCTTTCAAGCCTAAATTTCTTATATCTTGGGTCGATTGATCTCTAATTTCAAAACCACAGTGTAAAATTATAAGGAGGTGTAGCATGTTTCAAAATGAAACAATAACACACAAGAAATCAATAAACATTCTGTCGGAGTTTCCTCTTTTATACCTACAAATTATTAAAATCACCTGATACAGTTTAATCAAATTATAAAATTATAACACTAGGAATGCACCCTCCGTTATCGCTTGTGTTCGCTTGAAGTTGGCATTGGTATCTTTCAAATCGTTCGCGTACTTGCTGCATGTTTCAAAACTGGCCTGTTCTTGTTACTTCATCTTCTCAGAATCCTTTTGAAAATACAAATTCCCCGTTCTTTTCTCGCTGACAAGTAAGCAGGAACTTCGAATAACTTATTCACACTTTGATTCTTATAAAGTTGTTGTTGAAATTGTTTTAACATGTTTTTATCGATACCCCGTTACACTTCTTACACATAATCTCCTACAAGACATTCAAATCTTCTACATTCGCTGTTAATTAAAATTATGTTAATTTTACGTAGATGTTTCTTCCTTAAATTCACTTTAGTTGTTTAATAATTGGCTTCATTGAGGTTAAATACTTTAAATGATGGAATCTTTCTTGCAATAATAGACATTTTGACGTTTCACAGTTTGCTGACAGTTATTAACGTCACGAAAAATATGCACCATCATTAAATAAAAGACGGTCAAGTTACACCAATCGACTTCCAATTCAAGTCTTGTAGATACATTTCTATGGAAATATTCACTATTTCGCCCACAGGTTAAAATCAACGTCGAATCATAAATACTTTTTCTACAATCGATATCCAAAGTAGGCATTTGCGCTCGTATTTGACAACGCAAACGTCATCTTTTTCGATGAATGTCACTTTGTCACTTTTCCTAAATAATAATCGTATGTGAGCGTGAAGCAGCAAAAATGGAAGAAGAAAATGATTGTAGTGATTTTTCATGTACACCACCTGAAATTGCAAGCGCCGCTAAAGTCGCGACTTTAAACCTATTGCCAGAAAAGTCGCGGGGGAAGTATGAAAAGCAGTACGAACTCTTCATCACATGGTGTAATTCAAGGAAAGTTAGAAGGTACACTGAAAACGTAATGATGGCTTACTTTAGCGAAAAAGCTAAAACTATGATTTCTGCTACACTTTGGTCGGTGTACTCAATGCTACGATCTGTATTAACTGTAAGAAACAATATTGACATCAGCCAATATACGAAGTTAATCGCATACCTAAAACGCCAATCTGTAGGATACAAACCAAAAAAATCAAGAACTTTCACCAAAGAAGAATTGTTCAAATTCCTCTATGAAGCGCCAGCTGAAATATTTTTAATGAAAAAGGTAAATAACACTACTCATTACTCTGTAAATATTAATAAGCTATTTTATTGACAGGTAGTATTAATTATGGGAGTTTTCGGTGCATGTAGACGAGATGAACTTGTGAAAATGACCATAGAAGACATTGAAGACAAAGATTCGCTATTAATAGTAAAAATTCCTGACTCAAAAACAAGAAAAAGTCGTGTCTTTAATGTTACTAATAGTGAAGAACTTGATTTTTTATCATTCTACAGAAGGTATGTTGCGTTGAGACAATCAGATTACGACACCCCATATCGTCTATTTCTACGATATTGTAACGGAAAATGCTCTAAACAAGTGGTGGGAATGAATATAATTGGAAAAATACCCTGTGAAATCGCCCAGTATTTGAATTTATCAGATTATAAATTATATACAGCCTACAGGTCATAGTTTTCGTCGCACGTCAGCTACTCTTCTAATTAATGGAGGAGGTGATATCATCCAACTGAAACGTCATGGAGGTTGGAAAAGTTCTTCTACAGCCGAGGGATACATTGAAGAAAGCATTAATAATAAAATTGAAACGGCACAGAAAATCTTGGGTAAAGGTGAATCATCTAAAGTGCAAATTGTTGAATCAGTAACAATGGCGGAACATACAATTTAAAACTCATCTAGACTTTCTTCATCGTCTGGAATTGTCATAAAAAATTGTAAGAACTGTACTTTTAATTTTCATTCCTCAAATTAAATAAATTTTTGGAAATATGTGAACTCTCGATTGTAGAAAAAATCTTGTGTGTAATTCGAGCGCAAATTCATTGTCTCTTTCAATCGACAATATATCATTTTGCGCTCTTAATACACAAATAGCTATTTCCTAACAGGATTTATTTGCATAAATAACATAATTAACGCAGAATTACAAAATTTTACCAGTAGCTGAACGTGGGTGAATTCACTTCGATGGTCAAACGTCTACCGACGCAATACAAATAAAACAAAAGATTTATTATTAGGCAGTTACTACGGATATAAACAGTATCAAATAAATCCTAAAACAAGACTGTTTGGAGCTAAAAAAGCCACAAGTAAGTGTAGCAAAATCTTGAAAATCTACTGCATAGAGTCTTGAAATACCTTCTCGTAAATGACCAAGCTACTCGTACAAGGAAATCGATCCTAATATTTTTTTTAATAATTTATATCAGAGACTTACTCGAATACTAAGAATTTAAGAATGGATACTAAGTTTTGTTCAACAATTAGAGATAAGATAACATAGAAATATACATATATGGAAAAAACATAATATTCAGCAGGAACGTCCCGTAGAAAACATAACCGTTTCAAACTGTTAGTAATTTTTAATGTGTTGATAGCTCTCATGAATTTTAGCTAATTTGTCCATTAATGCCTTATATGTGCTTAGTTTCCCAGAAGAACTTGTAAATTTTAAGGTTTACCGTTTAACGTCATTACAGAAATTTTAGAGAATTATCGTTTCGCACTAAAACAATGTAAGTTATATCAGAATGGCGTGTTTATATAATATCAATTTAATCGGTTGATCTTATTTTCCCTTCTGTTCTACCTACCATCAACCTAATGCATATTACAAAGTTTCCGAATTTTAGGAGATTGTAACAACTATAACGTATGTCGCAGTTTCGCTGTAATACTGCCGTTATTTCCTACTGAAGTGCTGCAGTTAAACATAACCTATGCACCTATAATTTGTAAGAATAATAGATTTCCAAAATATATACCCTTTGCCTTTCACGAACTTTTTACTTCCACACTCTCAACCTACAAATCACCAAACTCCATTGCTTAAACTTATTAATCATATATTTACGTTTTCATTACAAGTGAATTTCGCAAAGCATGTCTCAGGAGTTTATTACACTTACACTGTAGAGCAGCTTCAACTCATGGGTACTGTATCCATTTTATTAGAACTACGAAAATTTATAGTTGTAAAAGTAATTCAATACTCGGTAGCCCAAATAAAAACAATTTAACATTCAGGGTTGCATAAGACGGATAGTCGGAACAAAAAGACAGATGCAGAAAACTGCATTTATTTGCGAATCAATGCGGCTGCTGCAGGTTCCGCGATTTATGCTATGTCCGTGGTGTGAATTACAAGGCAAATACGTGTTTTCATCCATCATATGCAGACTGTACGTAAATGAGCACGTCACAACGTGCACAGATTGTACAAAACGGAAAATTGCAAAACGAGTTAATTACCGGACGCTGTAATTAAACATATTAGGAATCTGAAAATAATTAATTTCACAAATACTTAGGAGTTGCGGACGTGTATATGGTTAATACATTATAAAACAATAGGATTGATTGGAAATGGTTACTTAAGCATATAGTCCAATGATAGGACTTTAGTTGTTGACTTGGTGAAGAATTTATTTCCAGAAGTAATCCTCAGCCAAGTTACTTTAGTTAGTTCCAAGTTCCTACTGACTAAGACGGGAGCTTAGTTTATGAAATACGTATTTAGGTTTTCTACATATCCAGGTGGTAAGCGGTTTTTCAAAGGTTTACATAATAAATCATATAAAGAAACGTGAGGATATATTCCTTTTTCAACGGGATATGTGTGCAATTGACAACAGTCTCGTTCTCGTTCAATCCATGATTTCAGAGAATGTTAAAGATTATATAAATAAGCAGTCACTCGAAACTAGCGTGTAGCTTTCCTTTCCTAATATTTTATTACTGGAAATACGTACATCATTATGTATTTTATCTTGAGCACATCATTATACTTGGAGCTTTAAGATTTGTTGTAGTTACAGAATGTTGCTTCTCTAATTGTCTAAAATGTATAACTACATATATCGTATAAGAAATGCACAATACACAGACTTATCCAAAAGATCAGAAAAATTTTTCTAAGGGAGCTGTAGCTCCTCAAAGGTTATTACAGGTTCAATGTATAGAACAGCTCGCGCAATCGGACCAGGCTTATTTCTTATTTTATTTCTTACCTATGGAATCAAAAAATCCATTATTTATATTTGTATTATCTGCCATCAAAATTTACTTAAATCTCACACCACCGCGACACTGCGTAAGCGTACGCTATTCACTTAGAGCTTCAAGAAAATATCAGCGCCAATTTTCAGATAGACGGCAACCGAAACACAAAACGTTCGTTAAAGCCATTCAAAGACATAAAAAAAGGAACTTCTATTCCCCGAAATATTGGTGCTCCCCAGCAACTAAATGTTCAGGACGAAGAAGGCGTGATAAATGCAGTAATAAATGTACCCACAGTCAGCACTAGACACAAATAACTCAGTTCTCTCCGAGGAATTTTGTATAAAGAGTATTGAAGCGCGAAATGTTGCACCTCTACCACTTCCAATACGTGCTATCTCTACATCGGGTAGATGCTCAACAGCCAATACTATTTCGCCGGTGATTATTAGATAAACCATTGACGATGCCAAATTTATGTCAAATGTGGGGTGGTCAGATTTTTATAAAAATTGGTGTCAACAATAGACAGTGAACTTTAGTGCTGCTTACCAAATCCAAATTAATCGATTAGATTGGAATTTGTACTAAAATTTTCTTGCCAATACTGTATTCGAATTTGATTCCTTCAAGGTATGTGATTCCAGCAATACCGTGCGCCGCCTCATAGAGAAAGAGCAGTGACAACGTGGTTACACGCCCATTTTCCCGAAAATAGAATTAGCTGCGCAGGTCCTGTTACCTGGCCGCCAAATACATCAGGCTTAAACCCATTGTACTTCTGTACGTAGAGACACATGAAGCAACTTATGTGCCTACACGTTGCAAATTACAACTCGCCAGTAGTTACTGAAACGAATACAGGAAGCCGCAAATGAAATACAAAATGACCCTGACGTTCTTTCTCTTTGCTGCAGATTAGTAACTATACATTGTTTTAAAGTTGTACACTTGTAACATTTAATAAACATAGCTCTCTGAGAAGGCATTTTCGAGCGGATGTTTTTTCTTTTAATAACTCATAGAAAACGCTCGGTGAAGTGTTTCCCCAACGTCATAAATCATATATTACGTTAGATATTGAAGATTCTTCAAATTAGCTTCCATTTGATATAAGTTACTCAATATACCTAATAACACTGTTAAACATATACTTTGTGACATGGAAATGTTTAGGTGTTTCTGATGTATTTCGGCACCCTAAAAATGAATTTTAAACAGAATTTTCCTATCACTCATAAATTTTTAGTGACAATCATTTATATTGTGCAAGTATGAAACATATGCATTATATGTAATATATCAGCAGTGACGAATATACCGTGTTAAGGCAAGTTCATTTCTGTCTATTACATACATGAAGTAGGCACCAAAAAGATATTGTGCATTAGTAGGCATTTACCGGCGTATGAAGTTACTGCATTTCCTATGTCGTGCCGCGAAACGTCGTTACTAACGTGTTTGTGTTCTACATACTTGATTTATGTTTATTACTGTTATTGACTGTGAATTAACAAGGAAGTACAATGCCTAGGCAGGGTATAAGTAATGTCGACAGTTTATGTGATGTGTGTGGGGAACTAACTTTTAAATCGCAAAAACTTGCTTTCATTCCACTTGTACGAAGAGCTTATGAACTTTATTTCGCAGTTAAAGTAGGAGATCCAGATAAGTCATGGGCTCCTCACATACGTTGTAAGACTTGTGTAACATTGTTAACAGGTTGGTCGAAAGGTACAGAACGTAAAATGCACCTTGCGGTACCAATGGTATAGAGAGAACAGAAAGACCATGCCACAAAGTGTTACTAACACACTAGGCATCGGGCGGAAGTCTAAGGATACTGTGTAATACCCCAATTTACCATCAGCTTTACGGCCCATCGAACATAGTGAAGATCTTCCTATCCTACCAGAATCTTGGAGTTTGGACGAAGTAGAACCTGAGAGCACCGGTGTTCGAACTGATGATATGCAATTCGCAAAGCACCAGAATATTCAACAGAACCGCATATGATTTCACAGGCTGAACTGAATGATTTTGTTCGAGATTTAAAACTAGCAATCTTCTAGCATCAAGATTAAAACGAATGGAATCTCTTCGAAGCTGACGTACATATAACTCACTTCCGAAAACGTCAAAAAGGACTTACACATTGTTTCGCTCAAGAAGGGACTTTGGTATATTGCACGGATGTTGACAACTTATTTTACGCATTAGGACAGAAACTGAGCCAAGCAATTGGCTCCTATTTATAGATTAATCAAAACTTAGCTTAAAAGCATTTTTCCTTCACAACGGTAATAAATACCCATCTGCGCCCATACCTCATGCCGTTCGTATGAAGGAATCATAGGAGAATATGCAATATATCCTAGAACACATCCGCTATAATAACTATGAGTGGCCAATCTGTGGAGACCTAAAAGTGATAGCGCTTCTTCTTGGAACACAGCTAGGGTATACAAAATATTGTCGTTGTCTGTGTGAATGGGACAGCCGCGCACGAGACCGTCATTATATACAAAAATAATGGCCACTACATCAAGCACTAACTCCGGATCAAAAAAATATTACCAACGAACCGCTGGTTGATCCTAAAAACGTATTTCTGCCACCACTGCATATTAAATAGAGCTTAATGAGACATTTCGTTAAAGGACTAGACGGAAATGGAAAAGGGTTCTTGTGTCTGAAACAGAATTTTTCGAAAGTTAGTGAGGCAAAAATTAGAGAGGACATATTTGTGGGACCACAAATACGAGAAGTACCTAATGAAAGATGGCGAATTGGACAACTTCCTGAATGAAGTTGAACTAAGAACATGAAGAGCTTTTACAACAGCTGGAAATGTCAAAGCTGAAAATTACGAAGATCTTGTGACTGAATTACTTAGTGCCTACAGAGAAATGGGATGTAACGTGTCTCGATGTATTTCAGGAAAATTTGGGTGTCGTGAGCGAAGAACATGGAGATCGGTTCCACCAAGACGTTGCAACCACGAAAAAGCGATACCATGCCAAATGGAATTTTAGTTTGCTTGCTAATAACTGCTGGACAGCCGCAACTGCATTTTGAAGTAAACATTAATTAAAAACAAACCGATATTGATATATTTCCATATATCGCACAACATTTCGTAGAAGACGAAGTGTGGGTGATAGAAAAAATCCAAAGTCATTGTCTGCTTTCTGTTAAAATGTTACATAAGGGTACGTACAGACTTATAACAGAACATCATCGTTGAGAACTCCGTAGCGTATCAAGTGTGGACGGCACACCGTAACAACGCCGCGTATCATCACTACGATCCATCGGTTGTCGGTTTTCTAGCGTCGCGTAAAAGGATGTTACGTGAAGCCATTGTCCAAGTCTGGACGTGTCTGCGAACAATGTACGCACAGACCCAAATACGGTTTTATGGTGCATTCTTGACCGTACCGTACCGATTTCAAATTTAAATTTTTAGTATTACACATTACTGTGCATGAATTCGTTCGATATGGAGTGGACCGAAGAAATTGTTCTACATTTTATTGAATTGTATAGAGAAAAAGAGATGTTGTGGGATACCAAATGTTCTTATTATCATAGTAAAATAAAGAAGAACGATGCTTGGGAGGAGCCCAAGAACTGAATACTACAACGGATGAATGCAAGAAGAAAATTGGTTCGTTGATTGCGGCATTAAGGCGGGAAAACGCGAATATGAAAAACAGTCATGCACTGGAAGAGCTGAGTGCAAGTCATATTCAATTTAAATATCAATTTTCTAATATAGATCAATCAAAATATCAAATATATAGTTTTAGTTCCTGATAATGTTTAAAACAATTTAGGCTGAATACCATTTTTCATTATAGGAACTTCTGATATATACGAAAGCAGTTGGTTTGCGTGCAGGAGTTTGCGCTTTTTGTGGGATAAAAATAAAGTCCGAAATACACAAAGCATTGTAAGTATTTATTGAAATTTTAATTTTGCATTATCTACGTATAATTTTCTTTCCACGAAAGACGACCCTCATTTTGACAGAAATAGGCCAATTCGGTACGAATTTTTTTCGCGGTTGCAGTTGGTCTTCTGCGAATATTTCTAAGAGGAAGAAAAGAAGTCATTGGTTCATTAGTTATTGATATATAGGTGCCTTGTAAAATTCGTGCTTCTATTCTACAAAAAAGAAGAACTTGCAGTTTTTCTTAAGAAATTGTGTAAATGTGTGAAATATTGTCATAACAATGAGCTCAGCTGTTTTGAGACTGAAAACGGCTGAGGCAATGCCAAATACATTTTCCACGACTCTTCGGGCACGAGATAGTCTGTAATAATATATAATATAATATAATAATAAATAGTCTGTGCTGATCCCTTAGGGTGATTACCAGAAAACAGTTTCGTTTCATCAAGGTTGTAGTCAGAGCGAATGCCTCATCACCAACATGGAATCTCTTTTTTTCTTTCACCTAATATCTTAGCCCGCGGAAAATTCAATTCATTTTTTTCCAATTTTCTGAGCAAGGAACTGCTCTTGAATATACCACCGTCTGAAATTCTCGCTTGCCCTCTAACGTCAACGTACATAAAGTTGTAGTGAGCATCCACTAACGCAAACAGAACTATGTTAAATGTTGATTTATAGTTAAAAAACTCGCTTTCCGTATTAGTGGGTGCTTGCAGAACAACGTGTTGTCCATCTAAGGCTCCAAGGCAATGTGGAAAGTTCCATGTGTCTTCATATATTCTTGATATCTCCAACCATTCTTCAGATGTCGTCGGTATCTGTAAAAAAAGCTTTTTGCTAAATATTGCTCAAAATGCCTTAATTACTTTATCAAACTTTTATCACTAGTATTTTACTTGTAGATGGACAATGAATTAGACGATGAAAGGAGCAATGATGATGATATGTCGTCAACAATAGATGACATAGAGGAATCAGATACTCAATTGTCTGCAGAGGCTCAGATATCAGCCAGCACGTCTCAGGAAGCTCCAG
The DNA here is from genome assembly GCA_014611495.1 of Limonius californicus. Taxonomy (NCBI): domain Eukaryota; kingdom Metazoa; phylum Arthropoda; class Insecta; order Coleoptera; family Elateridae; genus Limonius; species Limonius californicus. Next base: position 9,542 of record JABXWE010050235.1, read on the forward strand.
CGTAAAAGGCAATGCACATCGAATATCGAAAAATTGGATGCCGCATTCATGATATTAAAAGATGCTGCAAAGGCTAGGGAGCATAAAGAAGAAAACGAAAACCAAATATTTGGAAATCTCGTAGCAAATAAACTAGTACAAAAAAAGTAGAGGTTGTTCCTGAGTACCCCTCACTTGCTCTCACTTGGTCTAGAACGTCACAAATTGCGCCATTACTGTCACCTTCAGCTACACATGATTCCTCCATAAATGCCACTTATAACAGCATGTAATAATTAAAATAATTTTGAAACCAAATATGATGTATTTTGAGAACTTTTGTAAATGACTAAGATACGGCCTCGGTGGTCTAGTGGTTAGCGCGTTTGCCTTTAGATCCGAGGGACGCGGGTTCAAACCTGGCTGAGGTCGGCGAGATTTTTCTAGGGGGGAAAATCTGAAAATGCGCCTTCTGTCGGATAAGAAGCAAAGCCGTAGGTCCCGTGCCACTACGATGTGTGACACGTTAAAAATCACTACTGGGGGTTATCATTGCTAAGCCCTCTTGGACTAAAATAGCCTGCCTCCACTTTGTATCTTTACGTGCAATTTTTGATCCAATCAAATTTATCAGAAACTCGAAATCTGTGGGCGACATTCGGCTGAAATTTTTATACAAGCCGCTCACTGACTGAAATTTGAGATCCAGTAGTAAGTGCTTGCCCCCATATACAGTTCTACTGGAATACAATTGCGTTTGCCACCAGCGTCTAGTCTGTCTAGTCTGAACGAGAATCATCATACCTTATAAGATAACCTTCCCATTCTATCTTTTAGGCTCTATGTACCCAAACAAAATAAGTTTGAATGGTAACACCTACTTTGTGATACCTACCTCATTGAATAGCTAGTATATCAAGCGGCCGGCTTCGGTGGTCTAATGGTTAGGGCATTTGTCTTTAGATCCGAGGAACGCGGGATCGAACCTGCCAAGGTCGGCGAGATTTTTCTAGCGGGGAAAAATCTGAAAATGTGGGCTTTTGTTGGATAAGAAGTAAAGCTGTAGGTCCCGTGCCACTGCGATGTGTGATACGTTGAAAATCATTACTGGAGTTGGAATTACCCCAGATAGGCAAAATATTTAGTTGGTGTGTACAATGGGCCAAACGTGGTCACGTGCTTAGAGTTGCTTGGCAAACCGCTTCCTCGATCTCGCTCTTTCAAAGCAATTAGTCAATCATTATAATATACTATTCAACAGCAGCAAACATTTTTTTATCGACTCGTTTCAGGAAAATAGAATAGTCCCCAAGATCTGTAGATTTTGGCCCCATTAGACTTCATTCTATGGGATAACTTAAAATCTGTTCTCTACCAAACTCAGCTATTTTGATGTACTTATTATTAATTTTAAGTATTTGGTATCTACATCAAATGAAAACTAATATAATTCACAATTTTAAAATAACATAGAACACCTTCCTTTTAACAAAAGTGGGTAATAATCCAGTGCTTTGATACATAAGAACTAAGAAGTTGTCTTCAGCAAATTTAAGGTGATCATTTTAATTTACAACAAGAGAAAGGCAACAATAAGATTTAGACTTACACAAACTGATATGATTTGAATCTATCAGCGAATTTAAAAATGATAATGTTCCGTTAAAAATTAAATAAAGTTATTTTTAAACATAGGTTATAGTTCTGCATAAAATTATGCTTAATAGTATATTTGAATATTTTCGTCATTGAAGTTCAATCGTCGGTTTCCACATTGTTGGATCACTGTGTATATAACTCCAATAACTTGTTTCTCAAGTATTGGTTCTACATCTGCTATTTATTATACACATTCTAAAAACCTAACCATTAACCATTAAATTTGAATCTAAAAACAATTTCGTTAGATAAATTAATTAGAAGTAGCATACAAACATGTACGACAACTTAAACTAAATTAAATTTTACGCGAATGCAGCAATTCCCTTCTCATATTTTCTAGGGTGTTTACTTTACGACGCTTTAGACATCTGTGTGGAACATCCAATTTTGCAAGTATTTAAATTTGAATCCCAAACCCCAAAAATGTAACGCAAATTTGAAAGGGGCTCTTGCTCTGTTTGTAGGTGACGCAAGCACAAGTGTAATGAAGACGTAGCAATGAACGTGTTTGCATTTCCTCTTGAGAAACCCCTTTATGCATGCAAATAGAACAATTCGTCTGTTTACCTCATGTGAGAGCTCTATGTTCATTACTCATTCATAGTATACCTTTCCTAACACCCCTTAGTTTAAGTTAGCCTTCATTTATTGTACTTCACACAACTGAAGTGCGAAGTCGGCGGGCGTTTTCCGTCAGATAAAATCATTGTGCGAACAAAGAGAAACCAAAAGTGAAATTGTGTAAAGCAAACCACATAAGTGCTGTGCTTTTCGCGGTATATTCGTTTGGTGTGAACTAGAATAAATAATATCTAAGTTTGTAACACGTTGAGGTGCTGAACATCACTCCCGTATTCTCAAATTGGATTTAAAAGTAACAGCCTGGACTAATATTTATCAAGCGTCTATACGCCCACAAAAATTGCTTCTTCCTCGATGCAACACTTACACAGGATTTCCTTCGGGTTTTATGCACCTCGTTGCTCTACTATTTTGTATTACACCGGCGTAGTTTTATGTTCGTCTTTTATCATAGTTTATTATGTGTTATCCGCAATGTCTTCCCTCCTCAGTTGTGAAACTTAACGGGCCATCATTAATCTCTCGCTCTTAAGTGGCCTTGTCCATAAATGATCGGCGCAAGCCCTTTGTTCGCTACAAAAAATATTATTGTGGGCAGCCCGAATTCGTTTTCCCCTCTCGCAAACGCTATTCATTCGTGTTTGCCGGACACAATATTTTTTCCCAAAAGAAAATCAAATCTCTAATACCTTGTTTACGAAGCAATGGACAATTTTAAGGAATTCGCAAAAAAATGCAATAAGTTTAATTTTAGTTTGTACATCTTCTTTTTTCTTTAGTCAGTTTGTACACAGAGAAATGCCAAACACAAATATCATCCTGGGATAAGGGATGTCGGGGCATATTTTAAAGCTATAGAATTGTATATACAACATTATCACTTACCAAATGGATAAATACGGGGGAAAATAACAGGAAACGGTCGTATTCGAGGAAAAGCAGAATAAGGCATCTATCAGAAACAATTCAATAACAATAAATGCAATCTGCCATCAACTGAGAACGTACAAAAAACACAATGAGGTATTTTGTTTATTTTAATATAAATTTAAATTCCTATGGTTGTTGGGATTATTTGAAATTACTATATTTCTACTGAGAACTCAACAATTCGGTTTTGAACGTACAACTAAATCCTAAATTGTTTCCAGTTTGTAAGTCTTTGTGAGCCTTCGTGCAATCATACAGAGTTCTAACGGTAAATATTTGTATTCTGCCCATGTTCAATTCATTTAATTTTCTACGGTGCAACTTAAAAATATTTTTTCTTTTTGTAACAATGAAGGAAAACAATTACATTTCTTTTCCACAGCCGGGAGTATTTGTTAATTTCTATGACATCAAAATCTCGACAAATGATGAATTATTCCCTAGATACATAATCTTCCAAAATTCTCCCTAGGAAGTTTTTATTATGAACCAACATTTTAGGCAATAACAGTAAAATTAAATGTTACATTTTCACAAGAAGTTAAATTACTGGAATGTGGTACAACATCGAAATTATAATATTCATTTACATTTCAATTGAATTTTACGGTGTTCTTCAGAACATGCTTCACACTGCTTATACTCTGCAACACTTGGTTCGCAATGGTTGTCTTGTTCACAATGGAATCTTCAATATTCATGTGACGGCTGTCGAACGCCATGACCCGTAACGCTTTATGGTAGTTATATGTACTCCTGAGTCAGCTAACAGAGTAGCCGATAATCTTCGCAGACAATGGCAAGTATACAAGGCTGCATCCGGTAAATTTAGAAAAGTAGCAACATTGCATGCTACCTCTGCAAGCCTATTTTCTCCAACTGCCTGTAGTGTACATTTCCCAGATTTATACGAAAGTCGTCCAAAATCTGTTGTTGTTCCGAAAAACATTGATGCGGTGCGTGAACTGATACGGCAAGATCGTCATGTGACTTACCGTGAGATTGAGGTATCCTTGGACATTAGTGGGACCAGCATACATTCAATATTGCATTAACATTTGTAAAAATGCTGTAAAAAAGATTTGTTCGCGTTGGATCCCACATAATTTGACAATCGCTCAAATACAAGCTCGTGCCGCAAGAAATGCTCAAAACATTCGATCGTGGTGGTTCAAAACATGTTTATGACATGATTTTGCAGGAAACTAATTTTCAAATACAGCAGCAGCGGCTTCGACAATTTCTTGCTATTCTTCTAGTACTCCGATCTCAAAACGCACAAAATTGCAAGCACAGTCGAATGTAAACAAAAACGTGTTTACATAATTTTTCACAGTTGTCATGGCATTCAGTATTTAAATGCATATTTATCAAAGACCGCTGAGTTTTAAAATTAGGAAGTCTTAATTAAAACGTCAATATATTAGGTTTTATGAAAAACCTATTTTCAATTCCATCTTACTTCAACTGCGAAAAAAATAGTAAATACACCTCGGGAGAGAAATACTATTTTTTCTTCGGTACTTTTGCTATACCTCAGCAAAAATCATGCATTTTTCCCCTAACCCTTCCGTGACCATGCGGGGTAACTCAGTTACCCCATAAGTAATTTTTATTAATATTTTCTTAAATAATGTATTTACGGCATTGCCCGCCCATGTATACCTTCAATGAACATTAGCGTAGGTTAATACATCATATTTGTGTGTAATTTTGATTTTTAGATATATTTTTTTTACTTTTTCATCCCAGTTACCCCGCATCGCATCTCGTGCTTCACCGAATTTAATTTCTCGAACAAACTCAATCGTGCATAAAATGTGTTTATTGTATTGACTAATCAGAGGTTCTGCATGAATCATTGAATGCAGGTCTTGAACAGGTTGAACCTTCCATAATGCGCTCTTAGTTTATATTATTGTCTACAAGTGTAAGCGGTTCAGTGTTCTTTTGCTCTTCACAATAGCACGCAAATATTTGACAGACGATGAATTACGTAGCATTTTGGAAGCAAGTGATAGTGATACTGAATATGACATTAGCGAAGATGAAGAAAGTGACGCAGAGGATCATGTAGAAGAGGAAGTACATAATCCTAATGAAGTTGAAGCTGAAGAAGAAAGTGTAGAGTTGCATAACACTTCAAGGATAATTGTTTATAAATCAAAGTCTGGACTAGAATGGAAATCTGCACCTCCTGCAAATACAAGACGCCTAGCGCATAATATTGTGAAGGCAAGAGTCGGTTGCAAAATTCCAGGTAACATATTACTGTTTTGAAATGTGCAAAATTTTATTATAGCATAATGTATTAGGATGGTGTTACCTTTCTAACCACATGTTTTAGTTTACAGATTACTTCAATTTTAGAAGCTTTCAAGTTCTTTATAACGGAAAACATGCTTACAGAAGACATATGTGTCCACACAAATAGACAAGGAAACAAGTATATTTCGAAATTGTTTGAAAATCATCCTGAAAAACAAAGGCAATGGAAAGATGTTACATTGGAGGAAATTAAAGCTTTTATTGGCATACTTATTGCTGGTGGTAGAAATCGTGGAAGAAAACTGCATATTACTGAAATGTGGACCGAAAATTAGTTATTCAAGCAATCTTACTTTACAGCCGTTCTATCCAGAAATAGATTCAAAGAAATCTTCACATCAGATTTGATAATCCAACAAGTAGGTCTGAGAGAATTGATGCAAGTGGAGACAAATTGAAAGCAATACGTCAAGTATGTGACAGTTTCGTCAAGAAGTGGATTGCAAATTTTGTGCCAAACACAAAATTTACAGTCGATGAACGTTTGGCAACATATCGTGGTAAATGCCCATTTAGAATGTATATAATTTGATTAATTTGGACTTGGTAAGACCGTATTTTGGTTCGTGACGAGGGGTTACTATGGACAATTTTTTTACGTCTATACCTTTGGCTCAAGAGCTCTTCAACCAACATCTTACAATTACAGGAACAGTGCGAGTAAATAAACGTGAAGTTCCTAATGAATTTTTGCCACATATATCGCGTCCAGAATATTCCAGCATATTTGGTATTTCTGAACATTTACTACTTGTGTCGCATGTTCCCAAAAAAGGAAGGCTCAGTTTCATGGTACCGAGACAACTGGCGATGCACAAAAAAACCAGAAATAAATATTCATTATAACAAGACAAAAGGTGCTGGTGATACCGGTGATCATATGACCAGGGAATATACTGGTGTTCGAGCAACGCGAAGGTGGCCATTCAGAATTTTCATGGAAATAATTGCTATGACTGCTCTAAACGCATTCATCATTTTCAAACAAAAAAAAATCTAGATATATAATATCAAGACAGAAGCTACTGTCAACAAGGAATTGCAATTCCTAATGTACAGCAGAGAAAATTGAATTGCAAAAATTTTCATAAACAAATAAAATACGCTATTGACTTGTTCTTGGAACAAAATACCAAACAACCAGAACAGCGCCCACCCGTAATTATTCCTCAATATGCTGCAAGTACAAGGTGCTCATTCTGTCCTCGCAAACATGCCCGACAGTCAAAAATATCATGTCACACATGCGGAAAAACAATCTGCAATGTCCATCGGAAGGAAATAAAAAATATGTTTGTCTTGAACGCGAACAGTCGGAGAATTAATCATTTTACATTTACTTCATTTATTTAGAATGCATAAATTTTTCTTTGTATTGTCAGTAAATAAAATATTTAGGAGAACTGCTTTGTTGTATTTATATTGACTTGTAATATCTTTTAAAATAAATATAAAACAAGTAAAGTACCAAAAATTGAAAGAAAACCGTGGGGTAACTGAGTTACCCCGCACGGGCCGTCACGTAAATTCCATTAGCACGGTCACGGGAGGGTTAATGTATAATATGCTATTATTTTAATCGTAAACTTATAGAAGTGTATCTGAGAGTTAAGCGTAACAAATTTTTCATCACCTTGACTTATTTGTCTTACGGCCGCTCGGCTTTTAATTTTCAAATACGCCTCGTAGATATACGTAGGATTGCGAATTATTTAACACTATAAAATTTGAATAAGAAGTATAAATAACAGTACTTGTTGACAATATTACAATTAATACACCATCGACACTGTGGATATCAACAATGCAAAACCAGATTGCTTAATGCATGAATAGGCTCAACTAATATAGTAGCTTTAATGTTCATTGAACCATACATTAACTTTGTTAACGGTCACTGAAACATCATGTGTTGTTTAAACAGAGGCGGATCCAGGGAGTATTTTAGGGGGGGCGGTATAAATTATTCAAAACAACAATATACTTAGTTATAAAGTATAATAAAAGTAATATTTCAACGTTTTATTTATATAAATATGTATGTAAAACGACATAATAATAACACATATTCACACCTTCACATATTCAGAGTAGGCACACCTTAATTTTAGCAAGACAAAATATAATAAAAACTGCTACATAAATAACTGAAAAAAAAACAATAAATTTACATCTAAACTACACATGTTTACATAATTTACAAATTTAAAAGTATTAAATATAACTTACTCTAAAAGAATTCTACGATTACCACTCTTTGCATAGCGCATTATTACTTTTTCAGCAGAAGGTAAAATATCTTTGTGTACATTTATTAAAGCTAACCCAGTTAATCTATCTTGTCCCATCGCTGATCTTAGCCACGTTTTTAAACGCCGCAGCGTAGAAAAACTTCTTTCGGCGCTAGCAACACTAACTGGAAGTGATGCTAATAATTTTAGCAGTAAAAATACAGCACCATAATCATCTCTGTCGCATTGTTGCAGTGCGTCAATTGCACAATTTGCATTGATTTTTTCATTTATACAATATGTGCGCCATGATTTAAGTTCTGATTTGACCAGTTTATCATAAAAACCGTTCTTTTTTAGTTGCTCGGAAAAGTAATTTAGTAATTCATTGGACATTTTTTCAAATAATTTATCGTCCATTTTGGCAATGTTAGTGGGAATTAATAAATTAAGATCAAATACGTTCAAGTTATCTTTAGAGAATCGAGCTTTTAGATCCTGCAATACGGCTTCCAAAAGTGGAATAAAAATTGTAATTCTATAGTAATCTTCTGGTGTCTGGAAAGGTGGATTTGGTCGATTTCTTTGTTTTTTTGTTAGTCTTGG
>JABXWE010050240.1:0-16357 GCA_014611495.1 Limonius californicus
TTTAGAGTTCTCTGGGGGCCGTTTATACTGAAATCGTTTCTAACAAAATGTACACAACGGGTAATAGTGCGTTGTGGGCTTCTACCAATTTTCCATGCTCATTCACGTTAAAAACCGTTTCATGTCATAAGAACTCAAGCATAGATAAGCTTAAATTACGAAAAAAATTAGTCGACTTCTTCAAGCTTGCATATCACCGCTATAATCTATAAAAAATGGCTCGAGTTTTCCCATTTATATACGATTCTGGTATCTAAACATATCACCAACCACATATCACGAGAAACTCGCAGGTTTTCCAAAAAAGAGGACACAAAAGTTAACGACCCCCTATCACGCTCGAACACTCCTAAATCGGGGACGATAAGGTTAGCATAGTTTAGAATTAAGGGCTTAAATTCAGGAGCTTCTTTAAAATTGTGAGTTGTAGGGTACGTACGTGAGGTGCATCCGAGTTGTTTCAATTACCTAAACTTTACAATTCTTCGGGACGTTGGCTGGTTTTGGTTAGGAAATTTGACCCCAAATCTCCCACAAGTTTGGATTACTTAAATAAAATATTCTAGAGCTGAATAATTTTTATTGGAAAGCATTTGCCGAAATTTAGTTCAATTTGAATCAGACTGGTGAGGGTCTAGAACTCGAACTAAATTCTAATCAGTTGAAAGCTATTCCATGTATTTAAGCACTTAATTCCTTAACTCCCGCCTCAGTTTTATACAACAAAATAAATTCGACCTCCAGTTTAGAAAATTAATATTAAGTTTCCTATTTCTCCTAACACCAAAAACTGGAATTTCTGCGAACGTCTTCCTAGTATTGTTTTATTATTCCCCAAATACAGTTTTCAAGTTTTAAACTTAATTTACTGTCTAGACTTATTATTCTTCATCTTTTGACTGGTTTCCTGTGCCGGTTTGATTATATTTCCTTCACGTTTCTCTCACCCTTCATCAGGCACAATGCAGGACGTGAGATGTTGTACAAAAGCATATGTTTTTCCACGTTATGTTTTATAATAATCGCCAACGTTTACAATTCCCTTTATTTACTTTTATACCTTTTCGTTATTGTATCCTCCGCCAGAATTCAATATTTCAGAAATGGGATTTCGCTATTTCTAATTCCTAACACGCCCGAGCTCTGCAGTTATCCGCAGCCACATTTGAAAAAACTATCGCAATTTCAAGTCGGATTATATTACTTTAAATGTCTGCACTATACAAGACCTCGTGAGAATTATTTCCTTGCACGTACAAAGAGGTGACACCGTGTGAACTATACGTACGAATTAAGACTTTTAAGGTCTTAAAAATGTGGGTAATTTTAGGTTTTCTCTTTTCCTTTTTGCGTGATAGAGCATCGCTCAGGTTAATGCTTTTCTGGAATGTGTGACGCGTAATACTAATTACATTAAAGAGCACAAATGTTTCTGTGACTAATGTTTTAATGACAGATTTAATTTTTGGTTAATGTGAAAATAATGCCTTAATTATATTTGTTAAGATGCTTTGTTTAACAAAGAATTGTTTGACATTCCTTAAGTGACTTGTAATAACAACAGAATAGAAAAATGGTGACAACGTGAAAAACGTAAGGCATTTTATTTGAAAGCTTGATTACGGGATAATTATAAAAACTAAAAAATTATCTTAATTGTTAACAAAATTATACTTGTAACTCGATCATCAAAATTTAAGTAATATTGATTTATAAGTTTCATAACACATTTTCAAAATATTTAGGAGTTGTTAACTTCACAAGTGATAAGAAAGCAATTAACCACCTTTATACCTATACGGTGTCCAAGATAAATACAACATTGGGCTCTCGTAAATTATAAGAAATTTCTTCTTCTTAGAGTGCTTTATCTCTTACGAGACGTAGCGATCTTCTCTCCTATGCCTGTGTTGCGCGTTTTTAGAGTCACAGACATAGGGGACCTACAGTTTAACGTGGGCTCCGAACCACGGGAAGTGTAAACACTTCTACTCCAGAGAAGATTTACTAGGCAGAATACCTCGCTGGTTTGCCATTGCCTTGCGAGGGAGAACGGCCGTTAAAAATCCGATGTTCTGGTCCGGGAATTAAACCCAGGACCTTCAGCGTAGAAGTCTAACGCGCTAACCTCTAGCCCACAGCCGCCTTAAGAAATTTCTTACATGAGCAAAATTATTGAAATTCTCAAATTCTCAATTCTCTCTTATTATCATTGACGGAACAAAGAGGTCTTATCATGTAACTTTTTACACAAATTTCGAATCTCTGATGAATTTCTCATATGAGATCCTACATTTCCAAGGTATTGACCGCCAAGGGCCGCGGGATTGAAAGGGAGTCCTTTGTTCCATTTCCTCTGCTATAAGGTTGAAATTATCTACTATTTGCAATCTGTATACAATAATAAGCAAAATCTAATGTATGGTGTAGAATTCAATAGGTTTATTAATACAAATAACAGAGTTGTAGAATAGAACCTGGAAGAATGCGAATCAACAGTGGAAGCAATCCTAAAAATACTACAATTGCTACGATTTAAGTTTAGTCGACTTATTAAGAAAAGGAAAACTTTTTCCTCATAACAGGAACTAGAAAGTGTATGATTGCCGGCAGGATTCCCAGATTAAATCCAATGGGCAATTTTCTTTGGAGTTACATGACGAATCATTGATCCCAACAAATATTTAATAACCATTGTTGACTGACGTTTCATCCGTTTAACTTAATAAATAAGAGAACAAAAAAATTGTGCCTCATAGCATGGTCGCAGAGTTATGAACAGGCCAGCAGGATCTTCAGATTTGATTTAAGTGAACTATTTTCCTACGGATTACGTGGAAAGTTATTTAGACTAACAAATGGTGTAATACGAATTGTTTGAATTGAGGTTCGGTTGGTCTATCTACTCAAATGGAGTTATAGAAACAGGAAAACAATATCTTCATATAGATGGCCATCGGGATCTCCAGATTTAATTCAGTGGACACTTTTTTTTTGGAGTTACATGACGAATCATGGATACCAACAAATATTTAATAACCATTGCTGACTGACGTTTAATCCGTTTAACTTGATAAATAGGAGAACATAAAAACTATTGCCTCATAGCTTGGTCGCAGAGTTATGAACTGGCCAGCACGATCTTTAGATGTGATTCAAGTGAAATATATTGCTACAGGTTACGCGGAAAGTTATTTAGACTAACAAATGGTGTAATAAGAATTGTTTCAATTGAGGTTCGGTTGGTCTATCTACTCAAATAAAGTTATAGAAAACAGGAAAACAATATCTTCATAACAGGGTCTACTTACTATAGATGGCCATCGGGATCGCCAGATTTAATCCAGTGGACACTTTTTTTTTGAGTTACATGACGAATCATGAATACCAACAAATATTTAATAACCATTGCTGACTGACGTTTTATCCGTTTAACTTGATAAATAGGAGAACATAAAAACGGTTGCCTCATAGCAAGGCCGCAGAGCTATAAACTGGCCAGCAGGATCTTCAGATTTGATTTAAGTGAACTATTTGCCTACTGATTACGTGGAAAATTATTTAGACTAACAAATAGTGTAACAAGAATTGTCTGAATAGAAGTTCGGTTGGTCTATCTACTCAAATGAAGTTATAGAAAACAGGAAAACAATATCTTCATAACAGGGTCTACTTACTATAGATGGCCATCGGGATCTCCAGATTGAATCCAGTGGACACTTTTTTTTGGAGTTACATGACGAATCATGAATATCAACAAATATTTAATACCCATTGCTGACTGACGTTTTATCCGTTTAACTTGATAAATACGAGAACATAAAAACTGTTGCCTCATAGCATGGTCGCAGAGTTATGAACTGGCCAGCACGATCTTTAGATGTGATTCAAGTGAAATATTTTGCTACAGGTTACGTGGAAAGTTGTTTAGACTAACAAATGGTGTAATAAGAATTGTTTGAATTGAGGTTCGGTTGGTCTACCTACTCAAATAAAGTTATAGAAAACAGGAAAACAATATCTTCATACACGGTCTACTCACTATAGATCGCCATTGGGATCTCCAGATTTAATTCAGTGGACATTATTTTTTCAGTTACATGACGAATCATTGATGCCAACATATATTTAATAACCATTATTGACTGACGTTTTATCCATTTAACTTGATAAATAAGAAAACAATAAAACTATTGCCTCAGCATGGTCGCAGAGTTATGAATTGGCCAGCAGGATCTTCAGATTTGATTTCAGTGAAATATTTTGCTACGGGTTACTTGAAAAGTTATTTAGACTAATAAATATTATAACAAGAATTGTTTAGATTGAGGTTCGGTTGGTGTATCTACTCAGATAAAATTACAGAAACAGGAAAACGATACCTTCATAACAGGGTCTGCTCAATATAGATGACCATTGATAAATAAGAAAACAATAAAACTCTTGCCTCATATCGTAGCCGCAGAATTATGAACTGGCCACCAGGATCTTCAGATTTGATTTCAGTGAAATATATTTCTACGGATTAGGTGAAAAGTTATTTAGACTTACAAATATTGTAAGTCAGATGATGATGATGATGATGAACAATTGTTTGGATTGAGGTTCGTTTTGATATCTTCATAACAGGGTCTACTCAATGTAGATGACCAGCGGAATCTCCAGATTTAATTGCAACCAACCATTTTGTTCAATTATTTACACCAACAAATGTTGTAATAACAAATGTTTCGATATATTTATCTTTATGAATAAAGTTATAGAAAAAACGCAAACTCTTCGTCTCAATGAACGCAGCAAAGAACTGTGAACTCGCCAGCAAGATCTTCAGATCTAATACCAGTTCAATAGTTTCTTTGGAGTTATATGAAGAATGATCATACCAACAAATATGTAATAAAAATTGTTGATTGGGGCTTTGTCTGTTTAACTTGGAAAATAATATAATTACAGACAACAGAAAGTCTGTAGCCTCATAGCATGGTCACGGAATTATGAACTGACCAGCAGGATCTCCAAATCTAATTTCATTGAGCTATTTCTTAGAGGTTACATAAAAAATCACTTATACAAACAAACATTGTAGCAATAATCGTTTCGATTGAGGTTTGGTCGGTTTATTTTTGCAAATAAAAGCAAAACGATTTCTTCATAGTATTGTCTAGAAAATGTAAATCGCTAGCGGGATCTTCGGATTTAATTTCCCTGAACTATTTCTGTGAAACTACGAAGTATGAAGTAATATTGACACCAATAAACATTGCATTAACAATTGTTTCAATTGAGGTTGTATAGGTCTATCTTTGCAAATAAAGATAGAAAAAGGAAAAGTATTTCTTCATTACAAGGTCTAGAAATTGAATATGGCTAGCAGGATCTCCAGACTTAATCCACTGAACTATTTAGGGTGTTCATGGAAGGTTATTTAAATCAACAAATATTTTAATCACAGTTGTTTAGATTGAGGTTTGACAGGTTTATCTTTGCAAGTAAAGTTATACAAGAAACGAAATTTGCTTCGTCCCAGAGAAGTCTGGAGTATTGTGAACTGGCTAGAAGATTGTCTAGATGTAATTCCAGTGAACTTTTGAACTTTGTCTATTCCAAAAAGTAGATAATAACATTATTCCGATTAAAGTTTATCCAGTGTAAAAAATATCATTTCCTCATAGCAGGATTATGGAATTGTGAACTGTTGAAAGGAATCTCCGGATTTAGTTCCAACAGCTTTTTTGCTGTGCAGGTACACAATAATATACATTTAATAACGAGCACGAATTTTACGGAGCTATTCTCCCAAGATTTTAGAGGAATACAACAAACAACATTAAAACTGGAGAATAGAGGTAGTTTGAGCACAGCTTGTAATTACTTAGTATTCTGTTTCAGTGTTGCTTTCCATATACAAACAGTAGTTTAAAAATAGTTTTTCTCATTTGATTAGAAGTAATTGTTTTACGCCATATTCTGTGCTTTTAAATTAATGTTGTTGTTACAGTTTTTTATTTTTTATCATACATTGTTATACTGGAAAGGAATTTAAAATAATAAATGGAAAAGGGTTTATTCGGAACATTGTTCAACGTGAAAATAGTACTTCAAATTATAAAACGTGGAAAGTTAGATAACATTTAGAATGAAAACAACCTCGTATTATCATATAAAACAAATTAAATAATACTTAACTGTGATTGCTACATGCACCGGCATAAATACCTTCTAGTTATATTTTATAAAACGGGTAATAATAAACCTAGCAATGCATATACTAGAAGAAAAAGGAAATACGTACATTTTCCAAGATGTAGATTTAAAAGACAACGCTGGTAGCAGTTATATATTATTTCACAATCTATAGGAAATTGAATCAGAAATTCGAAATCTGGGTACTTTAATAGGTACTGTTAAACCTCTTAGCGCTGCCGTTTATAATAAGCGATTTATCCTTATTAAACTGTAACATTCTGTATTTTCAATTTGTATTCTAAACTAAACATGTATCAAGAATTTTAATGCAGACCTAACGATTCCGAACTTCTACTTATTTAGACGAATTGCCATCTGATGCAACTTATAAGTAGAGTTGGGCAAATATGCTGTAAAGATAGTGCATATATGCACCAACATATGTCGCATAAAACCGTCAATATATGCAGTAAAATATGCCGCATAAAACCTTCAATATATGCAAGAATACGCAGTAACCTTTTGCGATATGCACTAAAAAAATTAGTTTGTTTATTTAGTGCCTAATATGAAAATCTGATGTTTAATTGAATCTGCAGTTTAATACTAGTAATTATTATATGAGTTAAAGCACGTTTTGCATAAAATGTAATTTTTCGTTGAAAGAAAAAGATAAATACAATAATTAATGATTTTCATTATCTTTAGTTACAAACACTCAATATTCAAAAAATCAAAAGGGCTTACATAATATAGAAACGCATTGTTATTTTCAGTTAAAACTGCATTTTTTATTTGCATATACAAAAATACAGGTAGAAGTAAAATCAATAAATAACACAACATATTTATTAATTATTACAATAAATAATCATGTGCTTTTCAATGGTGTCAACGAGAAAATTTTGCCGCTTATCTTCCAATATATTTTTGTAGCTGGAAAAACTTCTTTCTACATCACAAGAAGTTACTGGACAATATTTAAATAAATGTGAATTTTTAACTGCAAAACATTCGTCATTGTGGCCATTGCTTAAGAAATCTCCATTTAAAATATTTCTTATGGAATTCAGAGTTGAAAGTCCGCTGTTTTTCTGAATTAAATCGTCCATTTTGCTGCTAACTTTTTTGCATATTTTATTTTTATTTTTATTCAGAATTAAATGAAATTTTTCGATTAATTCTAAAGATTCAGTGAGAAGCAGGTTTTGTGTTTCTAATTTAGTAATGATGGTAGGAATTTCCGAAAAATGAGCCTTTATGTAGGACAACTGAGGTTGCAATTCCGGACACTTTAAAATATCTTGACAATCTGCTTTAGACTGAGCAGAAGTTGAATCAAAGGTGTTAACAACATTTTTAAATTCACTGTAATTTTCACAATAAAATAGAGCGGCTTCTATCCACGTTCCCCACCTGGTGAGAATTGGTTGTGGAGGTAAGGGCACATCTTTAAGCAAGTCTTTGTAAACTTCGACGCGAAGTGGTGATTTTAAAAATACTTTTTTTCCCTTATTAATTAATTTATTGACTAAAGGAAACTCAGTTCTAACCACTTCGGCCACCCTATTCATCGCATGGGCCAAACAAGTTACATGAATTAAATTTGGGAAAAAGATTTTTAAATTTTGACCTGCTTTTACCATGTATGCGGCACCATCAGTCACCATGTATACAATCCTTTCTGGTGGTATTTGATTTGGCAAATAAAGTAACGAAAGGGTTTCATTGACAAAACGTGAAATTGTCAAATTGTTGGTTTTTTCTAGTTGTTTAACAGCAATTAAATACCTGGAAGAAGGACTGCTGTTTAAAACACCTACAATAAAATTCGCTATATATCTTCCTTTAGCATCGGTGGTTTCGTCAACGCTAAACCAAATACAATTATTCGAAATACGTTTCTTATTTTTTGAAGATTTTCTTCGTATAATTTTGGAATGCTCGTTCTCGAAGCCGTTCTCCGGGAAACGACGTTTTGTTTTGTATATTTTTCTAAGAAATTTCTAAATTCGGGAACGTCCATGTTATTTAATGGAATGTTGCATGCATAGAAATAACACATTTCTATGCATGAAACCATCATTCTACACAAATCGTCGTTGAAATTGTTGACATTCTTATTTAAGCAGTTCAGCAATAATTGTTGTTTTGGCTCGTTTGTATTATTTTTTCTTTTTTGATGCGGACCGGTGGCTACGTGCTGATCCAGTTGAAACTTTTTATTAACGTTTATCTGTAAAAACAATATTTAAGTACAATTTACTACAGCTTATACAAAGGAAAATAATTGAATGTGCCCTGTGACCTGTGCCATATCCTTTGCAATATCACAAAAAAAAACTTTCTAATTTTATTCTTACATTGTTGGCTTAATTACAAAATACAATAACAAATTAGTACTAAATTTTTAACTCGCTGTTTTGGTTTGTCTGAAGTTTTTTAACTTTAAACAGAGTAAACAGTTTTTTAAAATTTAAAATTAATTTAAACGGATAAATACCTCTTTTTCACAGATGATGCACAACACAACACTCCCATCGTATTTAAAACATGTATACGGCTTCAACCACTTCTTAATTAAATCGTTTTTTGAACTAGCAACTTTAGGCATTTTCAGGGTATAGACTGGACAACTACACTTTACAGCTCTCTGTCAAGGCAACAAGTGAACTAGTCAAGCACTAAAATTATAATTTATAAATAACTATTACTAAGAATAAGTATAAGAAAAATTTCCAAATATTATTTTCAAAGAAATTTGTACCTGAGGATTAAGGAATAAGACCTACCCAAATAATACAGCCTTTTTCAGTTAATCCTTTATTTCCTCTACCTCTACTTGGAAATTTAGAAAGTGCAAGTCGAGGGTTCATGTGGTTTCACTAGAAGATTTTGTGCAATTTCTTCTAAGAACTACGAATATTTTATTTGATAATTTATTTAAAATTTTATTTTTTTTTCTAGAATATGCATTTTCATGCCATTAAAAGCTAAAATATGCACTAATATATGCCGTATGCCGTAAAGTTGTAATATATGCCAAATATGCAAAATAAAATTTACTTTTTATGACTCTAAACATCACGAAACGTGTATATACGAAAAATTAACATTTTATGATCAATAGGAAAAAAGATGCAAATATGCATTTGCCCAACTCTACTTATAAGATCACCATCCGTGGCTTATCTTGAACAGACTCAATATAATAACAAAATTAGGCAGTCGTGGCTTTAAGCGATAGCTTAAGTAGGGGTAACAAAATTATTTAATGGTGATTGGTTCTCATAACTAGTTTACTGATTCATATAGGCGGGTGTCGTCTTATTTGACGGGTGCGAAGTCCGTAGTCAGGTAAAATAACCGGTTGAACTAAGATGAGCGGCCACGTGCTCGAGAAACCAGTGACCAAAAACAAGTGTCGAATTAAATGTAATTACTAAAGTACAATAATTGAACCTCTTTGCAGTTAGCTAAAAATCAACATTTATTTAGCTATATTTTACATGTTTAATCTCAATATTCTTAATATAAATCAAAGACATGACAGCTTGAACATTATTATTGCATCTAATTTGCACGAGAAATTCAACTTTATTGTTAAATATTTGAATTTAAATAAGAGTTATTCAAATATTAAAATCATTATATTTATACTGAAATACTAATAAATAAAAATGCAGTGTTAATTATGTATTTGAAATAATTTGAACACAAAGGTGAATCAGGTACAAAATTTAAAATAGGTTAAACACAAACCGGAGTGACTCACACACAAACTAAATATCATTTGTTTATCATTACTAAATAACATCGACTAAAAGATTAAATTTCAATTAGTTTCACAATTTTTCCGTTCATTTTCACCGCATTCGTTAAATCTTTTTCCCACATTTTTATAACTTGCTCATCAGTAAAACCTTTGTGCCCGATATATTTGTCGTAGTATTCGCCCTATTAATTTTACTGCGTTGACTTGACAGTGATATGGAGGTAGTCTTAAGACTTCATGACGTGCTCGCGCAACATTTCATCAACAACATACTTTTCAGGTATATTGTGCTTTTTAGCAATGCAAATAATTGTGGCCTTAATGCATCTGCCGGATAGGGGATGTTATGTTTCTTCAACCACGCTAAGATATCGTCCTTTTTCCACTGCGTACTAGGCTGTTTTTCGACAACTCTCGAATGACATGAAGCATTGTCTATTACAATCAAACAAAGGTCCTCCAAATTCGGTATCAGAATCTCTTGCACCCAATTTTCGAATGATTCATTGTTCATACTGTCGTGGTAATCGGCACTTTTTGACTTGCCATGAGATGAACCAGCCTGTAAAACAATAGAACGCTTTTCTTCCGCCCCGATTTGTTCTTCACCCTTTTCTTGGAACCGTCCTACTAAGATTTTCGAACACCTCCTCTTGAAGAAATCCACTTTTCATCCAGAAAAACTACTTTTAATGATTTTTTATTGGCATTGTATCCATACGACTTCAAGAATTGGATTCTTTGATGAATAACACATGCTTTTTCACAAAGAAACCGTCGATTGCAGTCCTTTTTATATTTAAAACCACAGTTTTTAAAAGCCGGGAAAAAGTTCATAGTACTATATCAAACCCGCGATCTTGCATAGCTTCTCACAGAGCTTTTAGTGTAAAAGGCGTGCTACTGGCGTAAAAGTTGTAAACGACATCCCGAACATCCATTTTTATATTGTATATATCAGGGATGGCCAACAAGTCGATCGCGATCGACCGGTCGATCGCGAAGCCAATTTGGCCGATCGCGAAGCCAATTTGGCCGATCGCGAGGTCAATCTGGCAAGAGCAGTCGGGTAACGAGTGAAACAAATTAAGTCTAGATTTTCAAGTTTTTACATTATTTGTGTTTTCTGTTCTAAATTTTTTTTCTACTCTGGATAGGTGAAGTCCACTAACTCCTATCATTATTGAAAATAATATTTTTAATCTGGGCTTAATGTGTTTCACTTGTAGCCAAACGTAACGCGTGAACGTAACGCGCAAACACAGCAGTATGCGTGCATGAGTAGTAAACCAAAAAAATCGAAAAACTTATCATTTCAATGAAGAATGGGAACTTGATTACTTTTTTACAATGGTGAATGATAAATATTGTTGCTTAATATGCCTTACCTCGATAGCCATTGCTAAAAAGTGTAATCTGGCGAGAAATTTTTTAGCTTTATATAACAAGCATCAAACAAATCATCCACAAAATACCTAATTGAGGAAACGGAAAGTTAGGGATCTTAAAACTCAATTAACATGTCAATAAAATGTTTTTAAAAAGCCAATGTTGAAGTCACAAGTAGTAACTACTGCATCATTCAAAGTAAACTATCTCTTAGAAAAAAATGTAAACCACTTTCCAAGGGTGAATTTGTAAAGGAAACTTTTTTGGAAATGTCAGATTCACTTTATAACAAATTTAAGAACAAGGCTAAAATTATTGAGTGGAAATGTAAAAGAGTAGATATATAATGATATCAATAGATGTTTTTGTTTTTCCCTTGAATGTGATGAATCGGCAGATATAAGTGATCCAGCACAATTACTTGTTTTCATTCGTATATGATCAGCTGCATAGATGCATATAAAACAAAATTTATTTTGCTAATAGAAGATCCGCAACAAAATAATCTGAATCATTTTCCAAATATAATAATATTAATTATAACATCGACAAATACGTCGCGGAAATCCAAAAAGTAATTGAAGATTTTGAGGTAAGATTCCAAAATTTTGAAAAAATTAATGAAATTGTGGAATGTGTATCTCTTCCTTTTAAAAAAGATTTAAGCGTGAGACGCATTAGCCAAAAAAAATCAGACATATTTCATATGGAGCAAAAAGCGTTAAAAATGAAATTATAATTTTACAAACTGATTTAACCTTACAAGCCAGAAAATTTGAAGAAGGTTTTTAGAAATACGTCAACCGAGAAAAAAATTCCAATATCACTAAATGTAGCGAATATATTTATTCTTGTTTCGGATCTACATACCTGTGCAAATCGGCATTTTCATACTTAAAGTTAACGAAGACTAAACAACGTTCTGTCCTGACTGATTCCCATACTGACGATTCTTTATTATTATCTTGGTCATCTTGGTGGTATTATTATTATTATGATTCCTTGGTTAGAGACATGCAAACACAGTCTTCCCATTAATGTTAAGGAAATAAAAAAATTCTAAATCTGTATTTACCTGTAGCTAATTTGAATTAATTAACATTGTTAATAATTATTCATGTTGTTTTAATTCCCCCGGACATTAGTTTTTTGGCCCGTTAAATAATTATGTTATTTTTTTACGTCGGTAGATATATAAACATAGTATGTATTTCAAACCTCCCCCACTTAGACTACACCTATGACAAGTCGATCGCGACACATTTTTAAAATAAAAAGTAGATCTTATGTACACAAAAGTTGGCCACCCCTGGCCTATAGTATTATATGGGAATTATTTTTTAATGAGTGAAAGAAACGGTAGATGGCACAGTAATACAAAATTAGCGGAAGCATAGCTTGGGGTAAAACAAAAATACACAGTGGGTTTAAGTTGTGGAATTCCCCAACAAAGTTGAAGCTGTTACTACCTACCAACAGAGTGCAATGCAACAATAGCGGGTTTACAGGGACTTGATAACAGACAGTGGCGACAATAGGACGAGGCCACGCCCCCGCCGCCATGTTGTGGCAAATTTGAATTATATTAGTAAAGAGTTCTAATGGTAATTTATTAATTAAATCAGAAAACAGGGCATTTTATACAAAATTTACAATCAGATATAGATGTTTTATGTCCCCTAATAATTAACGGTTATATTTAAAAATTTAGAGCATAATATTTGAAGATGTTGCTTTTAAAAGCTGCATAAGAATAATGGAGACACCAACGGATCAATTTTTTTCACAACTATGAAAAAATGTAAAACATTTAATCACAAATATTAATATTAAAAAACGTTTTTTGGACAACCCATAGAGTTGCCACGAAGGCCGTTACAAATTACGTATCAATAAATGACATCATAACATTGAGATTTATTATTGAAACTTACAAACAAACAACATATTGTATTTAAACAATATGTTTCATTGTTAACAAACTAACAGAAATAGTTTAATAATAGTATACTTAATTATAAGTTATTATAAAGAATGACCCGCCACTGACTTTGTTCTTCTTGTACACGTGAATGCAACATATTTCGTTTTCTTGTAGTTTATTGTGAGTAATTTGTGATCAAACCAGTTGCTGATTTTTGTTATGTCACGTTCAGCTTTTTCTTTTAGATTGGTCCATGTATGGTCTGTGTAAAAAATTGCCGTATCATCGGCATAGGATATTATTTTATCTTCTGTAGCTAAGGAGAACAGCCCGTTTACGTATAGCGTAAATAAAATGGGACCTAATACTGTACCTTGAGGTACTCCATATTCTACTTCCGTTTTATTACTTAAGCTATTACCTATTTTTACATACTGTGGCCGACCTTGCAAGTAGCTTTCCATGAGCTTATATGGTGTTCCTCTTATGCCCAGCTTATCTAATGTGTTTAATAGTTGTGAGTGGAGTGGAGTTGACGGTGTCGAAAGCTTTTGCTAGGTCTAAAAAGATTACTAACGCCGGTTTGCTGTTGTCTAGTGCTCCCTGTATGTCTTCTTTTAACTCTATTATTGCATCTTGCGTCGACTTGCCTTCTTGAAATCCAAATTGCGCCTGGTCTATTACGTCATGTTTTTTTAGGTATTGTGTTAATCTTTGCTTAATCACTTTTTCGAATATTTTTGCTATATTTGAAATCAGCGAGATGGGTCGGTAATTTTCTGGGAGACTCTTTTCGCCATTTTTGTATAATGGTTTGATAATGGCTGTTTTAAATGCTACTGGACATGTTCCTTCTGTGATAATTTTATTTATTAAGTTTGATAAAGGTTCAGCTATGACGTCTGAAATTCTCTTCAGAACTTTTGTTGTAATTTCATCTTTCCCAGGTGCTGTATTTTCTTTCAATTCTCTTATGTATTTTTCTATTTCAGTTTTGGAGGTTGGTACAAGGAATATTGATTGTGGGTGGTGATGTATTCCTTCTGGTATGTAGCCTGGTGTTGGATTTATTTGACTCGCCAGATTTTTGCCTAGCTTTGTGTAAAATGTGTTAAATACGTTTGCTATTTCTTTTTCGCCTGTTAACTTGTCTCCCCTATCATTCCGTATTTCTTTTATAGTGTTACTCTGTTTGCTTTCATTGCCATTTAATGAGTTTACTATTTGCCAGAGGTTCTTCATGCTGTTGTTTCTTTCTGCTTGTTTTTTGAGATAATTATTTTTTGTTGTTTTTATTAATAAAGTTAGGATATAAATATTTAAGCAGTGACTGTGTCATCACTATTTATGCACTAAAACTCTTAATTTTTGGTTCATTTTTGGTTTTAATGGTGTCTGTTTCTGTTGTTGGATCAAGGACTTAAATTTTTAAAAAAGTTTGCAAGTAACCAATAAGTTAAAAATAAATAATTTATAATCACAGCAATTTACACTTGGCCTATATACAGAAGAAGAAGAAGAAGAAGGATTTACACAGTTCTTTTGTTGAAGCGTCTAAAATATTTATTATTTTGGATTTAACATGTTCATCAAAATATAAAGTTTCGGAAACTTTTTCGAATATTTCCAAACTGTAGCTTACAAGTTGCGTAAACTTCGTAGTTGGCGCCTTTAGCCCTCGTGTGCTATCTATTTCTGAAATATTAGATACCTACCTATATGTGCGATGCAACAAAAGCATTTCATGTTTGTCGTCTAGAATGGAAGTTTCTATCATAAATAATGAGCATACATCACAATTAAATTTTTCTAGGCACTTTTTCGCTAAGTATCCTGCAAAATACGTTATAGCACAATTTTCTAACGTTTGTGCCGTGAATTGCCCTGAGTGATTTGACGCCTCAATCACATCCATACTGTATTCAAAATCGTTTACTGCACTAGAAACATCATCACCATTTTCAAAATTGTTTTCACCTGCAATACAAGACGTGTCTTCGGGATCGAAATCTAATACTACGTCTTCATCGGCTTCCCAATTTGAGAGCTGAATAGTTTCATACGCGAGTTAATGGCGTTATTACGAAAAAGAGTCCTGAAAATTCTTGCAGTGGGATTCCGATTATAACCTCCCTTCTATCTATATATTGAAAATAGATTTTCAAGTGCATCTTGATTCAGTCGATTTGTCGATACAAATCTCAGGCCTTTCAACTTTTCTTCTCTGTAAAAAAGTAGTGTTCCCTCAATAGACTGAATTAGTCCATCAAAGCAAGGCGGTCGGCTTACTTTTTTACTGTTGTGATATATTTTATACAATCTAGAGGGATATGGTTTTCCTTCTTCTAAAGTTGCCATTCCCAAGCTGTTTTCGTCTGACAAAGCCGACTTGTAAGGATTTTTATCACATAAGCGCCGACCATTGAGACAATCAAATACTTTATCCATTAAATCAATAAAATCGGCTGTATTTGTAGCTGCAGTGCTGGTAAGTTCTCTAGTATCTACACAACTTCTAATTGTTGCGGCTACAGAGTGGCTTAATATTTGTTTGGCCAGTTTCACATTCATCTTTTGGAAAGCGCTTGGATTTACATGTGCTTCTGTCAATCTTGGCAGTGTTTTTCGATGTCGTAGACGTGGCGAATGCGTTAAACGAAATTTTTTTATCTGCTGCCCCATTTTCACCTTTCAGCTCAAAATCTCCGTTCAGCATGTTGTTCCTTATGCTTTTCGCTATATGCATAAAATCATATATGGCAAATGCCTTCCTACTTGCAATTTGAGGCCCTTCCTTATCTATGTAATAAGATGTGCTTGCAGTAGCATTCAAAATTTTGTATGCTCCTTGATTACTTGTGCCTTGGTCGCACACACAAATTCAAAATTTTAAATACTTTCTTTATATAATTGTGGCTTTCCACCACCATTACCATTGCTGCAAATACGTATATTACCTGAATTACGCATAATATACATACCATTATGTTCGCTATCTTATTTTAATGTATTTTTCATTTCCAAGTTACCATAATTGGGCTTATAGATTTAATGCTCATTGATGAAGCAATTTGTGTAATGGC
>JABXWE010050242.1:0-13131 GCA_014611495.1 Limonius californicus
TTTTTTTTTTTTAAAGAATCGTGGAGGTGCCATAGCAACTCCACGATTCTCATCCTACCCCGCTTACCTCGGATCAGCGCACGTAGCGCTATGCACGAGTCTAACATGCCCCACCCTTGTAAACCCCCCCCCCAACTATGCTACCGAGTCACTCCCGCTGCTCCTGAATTAATTAAAATTCTATCCGCTTTTAAACATGACCATTTCCAATAGTTCATCTAGCCTTCGCACATTTATGCTTTGTAGGTACTAGTTGATCTTGGGTCTTATGCGTCCCAAAAGAGAGAAATCTAATGGATTGATCAGATGATTGTTGCATTAATACCGACAAGCTCACCGTAGCCAATCCATCTATCAGGAAGTTCATTATTGAAATATGGTGGTGTTCCTCTTCCTTGATTTGATGGTGCACCAGCGTGCTGGTACCACATTTGTTGAAGTAAAATAAACACAAAATATCCAATACTCTCAACATATGGTATCCCTTAAAATCTCTGAATACTCAGTGCATGTGTGTTTTTCTGCATGCCATACACGTTACACGTTTGTTTGCCCATAGGGCATACGAACTAAAATTGAGTTTTTCAGCAACTAAATGAAATGGAGAAACGAATTGCGTAATTCTGGTCGATATTCCGGAATGAAATGCTTATACACTTTGGAAATGGTTCTAATATGGCATCTATATGTGTATGTATTGCCCTCTTGGCAAGATTTTGTATTACAACCCAAATTGGTTGATTATTTGATTTGCGACGACTGCTACCAATAAAACGACTGGACTGAAGAGGGATAGTTGTCCCTGCGTCTGTGATCCCTTAAACCGCCCCAAATACCGCATGAACAAGATGGCGTCTAGCTAGGTATTCTCTTGCAAATTCACGACCATTTCCACCATACAGACCAGAAACAGAAATCATAAAAATTCCATGTGGATTGCGTTTACGTTAATATACTTATTGACTTCTCCAGATGTACGGATGTTGATCAGAAAATATCCTATGTGTTCTCATTTTTAGCCTCTCAAGTTTTTGCATTACATAATATAAAAAATAGCATGTCAAGGAACAAATCTTTGCATTTTGTACTTTCAACAACAAACGCATGGCGCTCATCATTTACTGTTTCCACAGATTGTCTCAACTCTTCCTGAAAACTAGAAAATTTATGTAGCGATCTTTGAGTAATAATAACATCAGTTACACTTCCATTGTTGACTTAGACTTATCTTCCGAAGTTCTACAAGATCAAAGTTACTTCAACAGTTCCTCTTGAAGGTGGCAACTTAGTTGCCGAAAGACGTATGCAGGTGTTCTAAATATTGTGATGAAGAGGGTCTGTACAACTGAGCTTGGTTAGTCGAACGAGTTCAGTTTTTGTACTTCTTCTCGTGAAGGCATCTTACTACGTACATGAACTTACATAAGCAACGAAAATAAACATTCAACAACACTCAATCACGTCTTTCTCGAATTATCTCAGCATGTTTATCATGTGATGAGCCTGGTCGTATCGATTATATGCGCGTCGCTAAGCGGACGTAATCAGAAGGCCATGGCGATGATTACATCAATTTTTCTTTGAACCGTTCAATTACTATGCCGCTGTATATTAAATCCAGTTGATTAGCAAAGCAATTTTTTTTCGAGAAGAGCGCATCTGTAATCTTTAGTCTTTTTGAAAGGTAAGAAATACGGCGTGAAGCTATTTAAGTACTCGGATTTGTTTCAAGTGTCTCTTTTTATCATTTATCTGGATAAAACCTAGCCGTTGGCACTTACATCACTTTTATACATAATGTCTATGCGATGTAATTTTTGTATTTACAATAATAACAAATCGTACTGACATGCACAGCCATGTTACGTGACCTACGTCGCTAATTGATATCATAATATCGTACCGGAAAGCAAGAACAGTTGGTAGTAAATGTAAGTGCTCTTCGTAGTCTCCTTAGCCACGTAAGGATTTTACGTGGCGAATGTCGTGATGCATGATAACACAAGAAAGTAGATATAAAACAACGATTATTTTACAACACTTTCTTTGAAATATACTTATGGTTTCCATCCATTAATATATTATATGCATCGTTTCTCGCTTATGTTTACATTAGATACAAGAGGTAGATATACAACCATAAGAAAAAATTGCAAATTGGAAATGTTGATCTAATATTTACGAAGAATTACATCCTAGAATAATATACACATACAACTAACTGTATCATTAATCGCAGTTAACTCTAAAATACAGATAGATCATAGACTGTTGGTGACTGATACAACATTTAAAACAGAAAAAAAACAAACCCCTAGAAAATATAGACGACTTAAGCTAGAAGAACTAGAGAAGACCGAAAAACAAGAAGAGTACCAAAAGAAATCAAAGGAAAAACTAAACGCATTAGAGCAACAAAGTGATCGCAAAGATTGGAACATACACATAAAATGGCAAAAATTAAAAGAAACTATAATGAAAACAGCGGAAGAGGTATACGGCACAAACGCCGTTAATTCTAACCAAAAACGAACAAGCTGGTGGAACGATACAGTGAAAGAAAAAGTACAGGAGAAAAAACGAGCATGAATGAGATACAATCAATCTAGAACAGAAGAAACTAAAGAAAAATACCACCAAAAACGAAACGAAGCAAAGGAAACAATAAAGCAAACAAAAGCAGATTTATGGGTTAAGAATTGAAAAAAATTATACACGCAACCCGAAAAATTCCTGGAATACAATCAAAAAATTAAAGGGCGGACAAAGAAAGCAGAGAAGGAACATTAAAGATCAAAATGGTGAATTAAAAACAATAAATAAGGAAATACTAAAAACATGGAAAGAACACTACAGGGAAAAATTTAAACAATAAGGAAGAACACAAACTCAGCATGAAATTGAAGAAAGAAAAGAAGGAGAAGCACAGGATGAGAAAGAAGTAAACAAAATAAGAATAGAAAAAGTAGAGGAAGCCCTGAAGACAATGACAAATGGAGAAGCAGCAGGAGAAGACCGTATTACACCGGAACTAGTAAAGAAAGAAGGAGATAAACTGAAAGATTGGATATGGGAAATATATAAGGAGGCATGACATACGGAGACAATACCGAGGAAATGGGAAAACAATATTATTATCCCAATATAGAAGAAAGGAGAAACGGCAAAGTGTGAAAACTACCGAGCAATATGTCTTTCGTCGCTAAAAATATACATAAAAATCTAGAAAAACGTTTAAGAGAAGAAGCAGAAGTAAATTTAGAAGAAGAAGAAGCAGTTTTCAGACATGGTAGGGAAACACAAGATCACATCTACACAATCAGAACAATAATGGATAAAACACTAGAAATGGGTGAACACTTATCCTTAGCCTTTGTGGATCTATCAGCAGCTTTTGATATGGTGCCAAAAGAAATATGGAAAGCACTAGGAGAACTAAAAATAAACGAAACATTACCAAGAACTATTAAATATAATAAGATAAAAAGCCTATGTCGGACTAAATGGAGAAATATCCGAAAACTTTTAATATGGTAAAAGGTATGAAACAAGGGGACAGGCAGCCTGAGTCCACTATTATTTGTAATATTCATGGACGAACTAATCAAGAAATGTAAAACCAAAACAAGACCCTCCACTATAGGTCATTACAACCTAACACCGGTTAAAACCTTCGACCTGGTTTACGCGAATAACATAGTGCTGATAGCAAGTACGTAAATTGAATTACAAAGAAAAGTTAACATCTGGAAAGCCTGCTTAGAAGAAAAGAGAATGTAAATAAATATAGGAAAAACAAAGAGTATGCATGTAACAAAAGAAGAAAAAGATGAAACATAAATATACAAATAAATGGGGAAACATTAGAAACAGTAAACAAGTACGAATAGTTAGGCACATCATTGCAAAAAATGGAAAAATAAACCACGAAATACAAAACAGAATACAAAACGCAAGAAATATATGCTATCAAATCAACAACACACTAAAAAGGAAGTAAAAACTAATACGAAACTAAGAACTTATAAACCATATACGCACCTACCCTTACGTATGGAGCTGAATCATGGCCGATGAGAGATAGACAAAGTCGAAAATTACAGCGGCCGAAATGAAATATTTACGAAAGATCACAGAGAAAACTAGACGAGACCCAATACGAAACAGAAGCATAAGCGATGATTTAGAACAAACACCGTTAGTGAGTGATATAGAAAACAAACAACTGAGCTGGTATGGACATCCAGTTAGAATGCCAGAAGAGAGAACCCTCAGAAAAACAATGGACATAGGAATAATTGGAAAATGGAAGAGGCAGGCCAAGGATAAAATGGAAAGAAAACCTAAAAGAAATAGCGCACAGAAAGGGAAGAAACATACACGAAGTAAGGAACATGGCAAGGAACAGAAACAACTTTAGAAGATGGATAGAGGAACCCGAACGCTGTAATGGCAAACGGGGAAATGATAAAGAAGAAAAAAATATGCAACGGTAGTGCAATAGTCTTGGCCGATACCCCTTACAGAAGGTTAGATTTAATCTAATTCAAACTTACAGCGATTAGCCACCGTCACATTCAACCGTTAACAGGGACTCATCAATTTTAAACCAAAAATACGGAAACTGTTACAATTAACCTTCATACAAGGTTAGAAGGTTGATGTGACTTCGCTCGCACTAGGTGATTTCATGGCTCGTGTTTTCCTCGGCGCTAATGTGAAAAAAGTTGTAAATACAAATAATAGGCACAATATTTTAAAAAATTTGTACATCGTATGTATTTTCATTCTTTCACTCAAGGTCGTGAAATATCCTACTGTGAATTGGCAAACTGCGTATTGTAGTTTCAGAAATATAAAATACCTTTCGTTCTTCCTCTCCTCAAACTTTAATATTGTGATTATACGTACATGATTTCATTAAGCGTGGCGTTTATAAAACTACCAATTACTACCGTAAATCAATCTGAAATGAGGCGAATTTCATGTTTTACCCAAGTAAACAAAAATATTCCTTTCGAACAATGATTACTGATGTTATAAGTCAACTAAAATGTATGGTCAATTCTTTTTGATATTGTCTTTTGTCACAGGCTCATGTGAAAAATTCGCGGAACTACTTCCCGTATAACTCTGTTTTTTTAGCAATCACAATCATAGGTGAATGGAAATCTGACGTATTAATCCAGGGACACTTCTTCAGTATGAGAAAATAAGTTAATAAATCTGTGTTCCATTCTTCCACATGTTATGAAGGTATTAATCACTTTAGAAAATTACTTTAACTGGTAACTTTCTTTATTATAAACACAGTAATATATTTTATTAAATGAAAAAATTCAATCAATTAAACAACAAATAGAAAAATGACAAAATTAAAGGATAACTAGTAAAAAAGACTACTTAGATAGGTACGATTTATTTTTTAATCTTTTCTTTATTCTTTATTAGCCCGCAACATCCCATTGTTGGGCAAGGGCCTCCCCCATAAAGGAGGTTATTGATTTACTCTTCCGTAATGATCAATCCTCGTGGAAGAGGACTGACCGGAGCCAACGCTGCCTTAACTCTCCTGATCGTACGTGAACGGGCGACGAATATGCGCAACCCGGGACCCTTAATCTACAGCTCAATAAGCCAAAAACAAGGCACTCAAACAATATTACAGAAGCTTTTCCACGCAGTGTTCGTGATGGTAAACTACAAGGTTATTTCCAACAGGATGGAGCGTGATTTCTTATAGTCGAAGACACTCTCGACTACTAAGCATAACTTTATGAGAAGATTATTGAGATATTGTTGGACACCCAAATCTGAATTATTATACAAACAAAAATTGTTCTTAAAAAATTATCTTTATTGAGTTTTGAAAAGAGATAATAGTCACAGGGGGCGAGATCTGGACTGTATGGTGGATGCTGTAATTTCTCAAAGCCGAAGGTCTTTTCTCGCATATAGCTGCTTTCAAATTCATTATTGTTTCTTAATAAACATTCCCTGTTAATGTAGACCCTTTTGGCATACAGTCAACCCATAAAATCACTTCAGCATCCCAGAAAACTGTGGCCATCACTTTTTCCGCTGAGAATTGCCTCTTCGCCTTTTTAGGTGGTGGAGAGCCTTTATTAAGCCATTTCATGGACTCTTGTTTTGTCAGTGGGTCCCAGTAATGTTCCCAGGTCCCATCCCTAGTTACAATTTTAAAGAAGTCCTATCTTGGGATAAAGCCGCCGAAATATCCTGGCAAATTTGTCGCCCACATAATTTTTGTTCAGATTCAGCTTAGGAATCCACCGTGGCGACAACTTGCTCATTCCCAAATCTTCATGAAGGATCTTAGAAACAGATGTTTCTGATATCACTCGGCGATCAGTCAACACCAAATCTTCAACTTTCTTTAAGACTCCTGTGTTCGTGCTTCAAGAGGTCTTCCGCACTTTGGGTCATCCTGAATGGACTCGATAGAAATTTTATGACGCTCTGCATTCAAGTTTTAAATCACTCATTTTTGCAGCTCTAACTCTATACAGAAATGACAAACCTTGAGCGAGTTGAATCAAACTTGGAGGATACACTCTAAAATGTCACAGAGACTTGACATAATAAAATCATCACAATGGCATTATGTTTCCATAGCTCGGTAGATAACATAAAAAACTCAACTCGTATTTTCAGTATCTTCTATAAATTTTTCTTGTTCTGTGTATATCGCCTTCGTCATATTTATTAAGTTTTGTTAATTTAAAATGTCTTATTTTTCAGAAATGATAATCTAAACTAGTACGATTTAAACTGTAAATCCATAGCAGCTTCCTTTTTTAGAGTTCTGTATATTGAATATATGACAATGTTTCAAACAATGCCGTTTATCGTAGAAAAAGAATCACGCCAAGATTAAGTGTTTACTAATGTTGAGACCTTGAAGTTATTTCACTCCATCATTCCTATTTATAGCGTGTGTCGTAAGACAAAATGTGTAACTCCCTACAATGGTTATTGCAATTCTGGGTAGCAAGTCTCAGACTTAATTTTTGTGCAGTCATTCTAGTCATTAATATGTATCTTTGATACTACGTTGGTAACGTTTAAATAATCCTTAGAAGCGAAAATACAATACCTTCGCAGTGTTTCATGTATATATACTTTCAATTTTAATTTACTATCTTCTCCATTTTTATATTTCATTCTTCACTGTTTCTACAGATATTATGAAGATCCGGTACTGTAAAACAACACACAATGTAAAAACTACACATAACTTGTATGATTTAATTCTTCTTTAACGTCTAGTTATCTTTCATGTTTATCTCATAACGGTAGAATAGTAGTGTAAAAAATACATGCTAATATTTCTTACGTTAAAATACTTATATGCCTTTATTCAGAGACGTCAGATACGTCCGATCTCGACTTGCCGCCAGCACCTTTTTTTTTAAGTCAGAAACTACGACTTTAAATGCTTTAAGTGTTTAATGCGTATGCCAGCTGTAAAGATAAGTATCTTATAATCCGTTCTGTTTTTATTTTGTGAGTACATAGATCGTTCAGTTTAGACCTACAGGTTTTTCCTTATATCGATATATTTTTCTTCATCTAAATCATCTTGGATTTGGGTATACGATATATACGATACTCTTCCTTTTGTAGACATTTGATGGTATTCAGAAAGTTCTCGTTTGTTTAACTCAATAAATCCTTTTAAATTATAATATTAGCTCGCTTTTTCTTCATTTAGTTTAATAAATCCTCTTGCATTTTAATATTGGAATCTTCTTTTTACTCCTTTTTGTAAAAATGTTAAGCCGTTCAAGAAGTTCTTGTTCTTCTAGCTCAATAAATCCTCTTAAATTATAATATTGGTTCGCTTTTTCTTCCTTTAGTTCAATAAATCCTTCTGCGTTTTAATTTTGGAATCCTCTTTCTACTCCTTTTTGTAATCAGCTGTTCAAGAAGTTCTTGGTCTTCTAGCTCAATAAATCCTCTTAAATTATAATATTGGTTCGCTTTTTCTTCC
This sequence comes from Limonius californicus, assembly GCA_014611495.1. Lineage (NCBI taxonomy): Eukaryota > Metazoa > Arthropoda > Insecta > Coleoptera > Elateridae > Limonius > Limonius californicus. The sequence goes on from JABXWE010050242.1 coordinate 8,015, forward strand.
TTTAGTTCAATAAATCCTTCTGCGTTTTAATTTTGGAATCCTCTTCCTACTCCTTTTTGTAAAAATGTTAAGCTGTTCGAGAAGTTCTTGTTCTTCTAGCTCAATAAATCCTCTTATATTATAATATTAGTTTGCTTTTTCTTCATTTAATTCATAAATCCTCTTGCACTTTAATATTGGAATCCTCTTTCTACTTCTTTTTGTAAAAATGTTCAGCTGTTCAAGAAGTTCATGATCTTTTAACTCAATAAATCTTCTTGAATTATAATATTGGTTGCTTTTTCTTCATTTAGTTCAGTAAATCCTCTTGCGTTTTAATATTAGTATGCTCTTATTCCACCTTTTTGTAAAAAATTGATACAGTTGAGAAGGTTCCTATTCTTTTAGCTCTTGAATTTGAATATTGGTTTGCTTTTTCTTCATTTAGTTCAGTAAATCCTCTTCGATTTTAATATCCTTTCTAGCCCTTTAAGTCCAGCACGCGTACCTTCATCTTCAGACAAAACACTGTTGCTTGATTCACATTATTTTACTTTTATCCGGGTCATCTTGTCACAAACAATTTATTTAAAAACTACACCATGTACAATCACAAGAGGTATGCAACAAACAATAACATAAAAAATGCCCACAATCACGTAAACTGTATTTAAATGTTTACTTACCTAACAATATAATAAACTAATCAATTGCCACAAAATAGTTCAAACCATAAAGTTGCATCTACAAATTCAATCGCGAAATAGTACAAGGTTCACAGAATCAGTAACAAGGCTAAATGTAAATTACTTTGCGCCACTTACCACTTTGTGTAAGATCTTCAATATGACATCTTCACATTTCCTGAGCGTATCCAACTTCAGCCTATAAACAAAATCGGTTTTAGTAATTGATCAATCTTGCTTGAAGGAATAAAATAAATAAATAAAATATATGCAAACAGAAGGAAACAGGAAATTTGACGTCATTTTAAGGATAAAGACAATATACAATCAGCAAAAGTTTTATAATTAATATAATATATCATTTTCATTTTCATACCAAGAATGAATTTTGACGATTTTGTTTAATTAAATCCAAAGTCGGGATTAGATAAAATTATATTTTGTTGATAAAATCGACAGTGCGTTGGAGAATCACTTGCTGATAGAACAATAAGAAAACAAACCTACGTGTACTAGAAGTACCCAAAATAAGCAGCGTCAGTGATTCAGCTCGTCTTACAAAAGATTGTGCAATATAGACATTTAACCTATTATACAAAAAAAATTAAAATTTATGGAACTTTGCAGTCACGAATTAGTTGCTTTAAATTTGTCAGATGTTCCGTTGTAATAAATTATAATTTAAGTTTTTATTATGTTTACGTAAATATATACCTTTCCGGACTTTTAACTCTATAGACTCTATAGACTACTAATCTGCAAACCACATCTTTAGAAATATACCAGACGTAAACAGAGACCTTCGTAAGTAAAAGGACAATTAGCATTTACCATTAAGTACATTCCGATTTACTGAAGTAAGGTTTAACACTAAATATACTAAATTTCTAATGTCTATAATGTGAGGCATTTTAATCAGAAAAAATATTTTAAATTTTTAAACGAAAACGTCCGTCAGTTATTGAGACTTAAAACAACTTCGATACTAACAAACACTAATTTGCGTGTCTCAATAATCAAAATAATTTAACAATAAAACAAACCTTTCCACCGCAACATTAAAATAATTAATCAACCATCCAAGTAATTAATTATTCAATTAAATTGGCCTTATTGAGGTAGACGCGAGCAAGGCGCAAAACCGTAAAAATATTAATATTAACCTATAGCTTTATACCAAGGCAAAATCCCATGTTGATTGAAACAACCTATATTAAAGCTAGAAATCTGGAATGCTGACGTATCTATAATAATTTACTTCTCAATTAACAAGTCAAATTGAACAATTTCATCTAGAGCTTTGACGTAAACCATAGCTAACGCTTATTTTTGTTTGACATGTTGATCTTTAATGGTTTCGAATGACGAAACAAGTAAATATAGAATATTGATTTAACATCTTTAAAACATGGCCGCAATTGTAAGTACATACTGTCTAACTCGCTTATAACAAACTCGTAAGGAACAAAATCCTGGATATAACAGACTTTGGAGAAATGTATGTAGCAAAAACAAAAGTATTTATCCATATCTAGATTGGATTAGTCAAAAAATATTTGCCTAAATAAATTTCTGGAATTTTCCTATCCTGGATGATTCGCAAAAACTAGTACCGAAACACTTTTTAAATAATCCGTAAATTGAATGACGTTGATATGCAATTCGGACTAAATTCTATAGAAAATATAAGATTTAGATTTAATCTTGGGGATTTAAAATTTACTACACATATAAAATAATATCGATGGCTTACATAAAGAAAGCAACCATTGCGCTAACATACCATAAATAATATACATCTATTTGCTATGTTTTATAGTGATATAGATTTTTCCTGTGTGAACGTGTATTACAGCTGATAAAAACAAGTACTTTAAGTTTTAGTACTGTTTATAATTGTTTAGGTTTCCAAATTTTACGTCCCTAAACATTTGGTTGTAACAGAGTTGGATTGTATTAACCTACATTGTAGGTTAAGTTAGGTTAAATATATAAAATATATAAAACTCTATATTGTACGTCCTGCAATAGATTTATCCAACACTATAATTTCACATCTACCCACAAATTATTATAAATGATTAAAATCGTTCAAAGAAAACCCAATCGCGGTCGCCCTTAGAACCACAATAGTATATATTTGATCAATTGCTAAAATGCCATATAGATTTTTCTTGTGTGGACATGTATTACAGCTGATAAAAACAAGTATTTTAACTTTTAGTACTGTTTATATTTGTTTAGGTTTCCAAATTTTACGTCCCCTAAACATTTGGTTGTAACAGAGTTGGATTATATTAAACTACATTGTAGGTTAGGTTAGGTTACGTTAAATATATATAAAACTCTATATTGTAGGTCCTGCAATAGAGTTTTATCCAACACTATAATTTCACGTCTACCCACGAATTATTATAAATGATTAAAATCGTTCAAAGAAAACCCAATCGCAGCCGCCCTTAGAACCACAATAGTATATATTTGATCAATTGCTAAAATGCCATATAGATTTTTCTTGTGTGGATATGTATTACAGCTGATAAAAACAAGTATTTTAACTTTTAATACTGTTTATAATTGTTTAGGTTTCCAAATTTTACGTCCCTAAACATTTGGTTATAACAGAGTTGGATTGCATTAACTACATTGCAGGTTAGGTTAGATTAAATATATATAAAACTCTATATTGTAGGTCCTACAATATAGAGTTTTATCCAACACTATAATTTCATGTCTATCCATAAATTATTATAAATGATCAAATGATTAAAATCATTCAAAGAAAACCCAATCGCGGTCGCCCTTAGAACCACAATAGTATATATTCGATCAATTGCTAAAATGCCATATAGATTTTTCTTATGTGGACGTGTATTACAGCTGATAAAAACAAGTATTTTAACTTTTAGTACTGTTTATAATTGTTTAGGTTTCCAAATTTTACGTCCCTAAACATTTGGTTATAACAGAGTTGGATTATATTAACCTACATTGTAGGTTAAGTTAGGTTAGGTTAGGTTAAATATATATAAAACTCTGTATTGTAGGTCCTGCAATAGAGTTTTATCCAACACTATAATTTCATGTCTATCCATAAATTATTATAAATGATCAAATGATTAAAATTGTTCAAAGAAAACCCAATCGCGGTCGCCCTTAGAACCACAATAGTATATATTTGATCAATTGCTAAAATGCCATATAGATTTTTCTTGTGTGGACATGTATTACAGCTGATAAAAACAAGTATTTTAACTTTTAGTACTGTTTATATTTGTTTAGGTTTCCAAATTTTACGTCCCCTAAACATTTGGTTGTAACAGAGTTGGATTATATTAAACTACATTGTAGGTTAGGTTAGGTTACGTTAAATATATATAAAACTCTATATTGTAGGTCCTGCAATAGAGTTTTATCCAACACTATAATTTCACGTCTACCCACGAATTATTATAAATGATTAAAATCGTTCAAAGAAAACCCAATCGCAGCCGCCCTTAGAACCACAATAGTATATATTTGATCAATTGCTAAAATGCCATATAGATTTTTCTTGTGTGGATATGTATTACAGCTGATAAAAACAAGTATTTTAACTTTTAATACTGTTTATAATTGTTTAGGTTTCCAAATTTTACGTCCCTAAACATTTGGTTATAACAGAGTTGGATTGCATTAACTACATTGCAGGTTAGGTTAGATTAAATATATATAAAACTCTATATTGTAGGTCCTACAATATAGAGTTTTATCCAACACTATAATTTCATGTCTATCCATAAATTATTATAAATGATCAAATGATTAAAATCATTCAAAGAAAACCCAATCGCGGTCGCCCTTAGAACCACAATAGTATATATTCGATCAATTGCTAAAATGCCATATAGATTTTTCTTATGTGGACGTGTATTACAGCTGATAAAAACAAGTATTTTAACTTTTAGTACTGTTTATAATTGTTTAGGTTTCCAAATTTTACGTCCCTAAACATTTGGTTATAACAGAGTTGGATTATATTAACCTACATTGTAGGTTAAGTTAGGTTAGGTTAGGTTAAATATATATAAAACTCTGTATTGTAGGTCCTGCAATAGAGTTTTATCCAACACTATAATTTCATGTCTATCCATAAATTATTATAAATGATCAAATGATTAAAATTGTTCAAAGAAAACCCAATCGCGGTCGCCATTAGAACCACAATAGTATATATTCGATCAATTGCTAAAATGTCATAAAGTCATGCACATTCATTCAAATATAAGTTGGCATCAATAATCAAAGACACACGGTTTGTTTCATAAAGACTGGCATTAACTGTTTATCGCACTGTATAATACTCTAGACCTGCTTTGCCTTTCATAACTTCCACCTCTACACAAAATAAAACAGTATATACGTTCACGAAAACATAAGACAACTGTAAATGTATCGTTCTAGCTTAATAAA
>JABXWE010050243.1:0-11798 GCA_014611495.1 Limonius californicus
TTTACTAAAATATCCAGAAAGACCTATTTCTTGTATGCCAACCATACAAACAATTGTTAGAAAATATAAATGAGAGGGAGGCGTAATAAATTCCCATAAAATAAGAACTAAAAGTAGTCACGTTTTAACCGAAGAAATGAAATTAAATATTTTATTCTACGTTGAAGAAATCATAATTAATAGTTATAACAAAAAATAATAATCAAAAAAGTCTGCGATGGTCGGGAATCGAACCCGATTCAACTGCTTGGAAGGCACCTGTGATAACCATTATACCACCTTGCCGTTGATGTATTTCTGGTGTACAAGGGAAGTACAATGTTCACAGATCTTACAGAAACATCACCCTGTCGATTTTTGTATTTAACAAATAAGTCATCATTTGCGTCCTATATACAGGGTGAAATACTTATTTAATATAAACACTGTATCAACATAACCTTCATACTCAAATAATTCACAACTGGTGACGTTTGCTCCTGTTTTTTAGTTGTCGGTATAGTAAAATTCCCTGTATATATATTTACCAATATTTTGATGGAATTCAGTAAGTCTAAGCATAGCATGGTTTGCCGAATTTGCTAACTTTGAAAAACTTTGGCTGGAAAAATCTGTTTCATGAATCACGGCGAGAGTATACCTGATACAAAACCGTTTTCTATTGATCGCCGAATGTCGTCTTCGGGACTATTTAGATGATATGGTTAGCTATATTTAGCTAAACGCCCTGATACTCACAAACAGAATGATTGGAATGAATTGTAATTATATATTAAAAATTCTTCCATTGAGCAAACTCCGAATTAAAATATAGCTGTATTAAAAATTCCCGAAAACGCCACTCCATAATTTGAAACAAAAGTTAGATATTCTTTTGGTAGTATTTCTTAAGAGAAACTAATTTACAAAGGAGAAGCTGCAATGTTAAAGAGCATCTTAATTCAATTTGAATATTTTCTGAAAATGCAATTTTTACGGTACCTGCAGTAAAACCACCCTGTAGTTCCCATTTCGTTTCATAATCGGCTTTGTATTCTATTCTAACTACGTGTATCATAAATTATTCGACCGGTTTTTAAAAAATACAAATTGAACGTTCATTGAAATAGAAGCTTTTTTAAATTTGAAAACGGGATTGAAGAAAACGTTTCAAGCCAGTTATTTCAAAAAAAAATTTTTGTTGGAATATTGTTATCTGATACAACATTACAATACTGGTACAAACCTAGAGCTTTCATCATTTTAGGACGATTTTATTTCCATGTTACTAAACAAAAATTGAAAATTACTCTATTCTATGCTGCTTCGATACTAAATTAATGGCGATAAGTACCTGAATCAGATTCTGGCTGGCGAAGAGTCTTGGATTTCGTACACAATGTTGAATCCAAGCAACAATCAATGCAGTGGAATCATGCAAATTCCCACAAAGCAAAAGAGTTTAAGCAAACTTCGAGAACCGAAAGCTTGTGGCTACTGTTTTTTGAGACAGGAAAGGAGTTTTGTTTGTTGATTTCCTGGAAGGTGGCACGACAATTAATCCCGACGTGAGACCTTAAGAAAATTGGAAAGCAATGATTGCCGACCTCGCCAGCACGCGGCGGCTCGCACTGTACAATCCATTAAGCAATTCAAATGGCAAATTTTGCTGATGAAAACCTCAAAACTACGGTACACAATTAATAGGTTTTCGTCAAAGGTGACAAAATTTTATCACTAAGGTAAACAAAAACTTGTACCACCATAGAAGAAGTGTTTTAAATCGAATGGTGACTATGTAGAGTAAGAAAGGAGTGCATCTAAGATTTAATCATACCTAATAGAATTTATTGCAACTTTATATTTTTTTGTGGTGCGACCGATGGGTTCTTAATTTCCGAATATCTCCCAGAGTAACAATATAGAACTCTCAATCGGTTGTCCTTTTTATTTGCATTCTTTTTTGCACCCATTTAGAACAAATATACGTATTTTCACGTGACTATTTTTGTTTAACTTTGGTAATGCATATTTTAAATGTGAAGCTTGGCGTGTGCTTTTAATAATAAACGTTTCAAGATGCATGTATAAGTTACGTTGACCAATTTGTAAAATTACTATTTGAAAGCCAATTTGTATATTTAAAATTTGATTGGGAACTTTCCGTGTTTAAGTTGGTATGTTGTGTTTATAATAAGTATATAAAACGGTTCAGCTGGATTTTCCCATTCCTCATAAATACTGGTAATTTATATTAGAAATAACGTAATAAAATAAGTACGTACAAATAGAGCCATCAAAACTTCTTAAACTAATAACAGCCTATTTGAATGAATAATAAAAATTATTAATGAATTCGTCTAAACCATGTAGAACGATGAAAAGCTATCGCCGACTGTTGTGTATCGTTTGCAGTTTTGCAGAATTAAAAAGAGCATTTTTTAAAAAGATAATATAAAACATCCTCAACTGAATCACTTTACAATGAAACACAATGAAAATATTAATTTTTTATTTCCAAACTCTTTCAAACAGTGTTATTCATCTGTGATATAACAGTATTTATAGGATTTTCGACATATTCATGCTTATATGCATATATATTCATGCAGTCTTTTCAACGAATGTATTGCCAATTGCCAATCGATAACACCCAAAGTGCCAATATTTTGTTTAAGTGTACACCGTTTGTCAAGCCTTGTCACCATTCGTTTTCTAACCTATCCTATTCTACTCAGCAGTAGTCTATGTCGCTTATACTAAAGAACATCCGGATATGAAAACACAAGTGATTAAGAAAAGGTTCCTAGTCTCTATATGATAAAATACCACAAAATAAATGAACTATTTTGATAGTATGTTTCACATCTTTAAGTTGCCAAAAATTTCAATTTAGGTTTGCTATTGCAACGATAGTATTTGTTAGAACAACTAAAGGCAAACAGAAAATTTAGAAATAGAACAAAACACATGTATTAATTATTTATACATAAACATCCAGATTAAATCGACAACCAAATGAAAGCACTCTGTTTATAGAAAACATATACAAACAAATATTACATCTTAGAACATGTAAATTATTAGCTTACAGCTTTTTATACATAGTGCTTTAACAATACCTTTAGATAACGTTCATTACAAACTGCACATAGTCGTGGCTAAACTAATGGACAAACAAAAATTATAAATCAGAAATTTAAAAGATTTATTTTAAAGGCTAGTCTGACAAAATTAAATATATATCAATTTCATATTTCGGTAATATATAAAAGAAAATTCCATAAATAATAAAGAAAACGAATACGCTCATGGTAATTTTAAAACAATCAAAACATTTTGAATGCCTAATTCAACCTGATAGATAACTGATTAGTTGTTAAAACCAGGCGTTTACATATTAAAATGTTTACTGTGTAATTCCGCATACATAGGTCAAACAATTAGAAATCATGATATCAAATACAAAGAACACATACGCTCATACAAATACAAACATCCAGAAAAATCTAATTAGGTTAAACACATGTTGGAAACACAACATTTTTATCTTTTGCTACGAACACGCTTACACTGAATATACTCGAACCTTTTCAGATTTATTAACATCAAAGCTACACCTCTATTTAATAACCACATTGATCTCCTGGAAATATTGGAATATTGTTTCCTTGTATTGATTTTGAAAATGACGTGTTGAAGTTGAAATACATACAAAGCAGCAGAAAAGTAATAAATCTTTTCCAAATTAAAAATAATATTGTTTTGATTTAATAAGCTTTACTTTGCTGTTGTAGTCATTATATCACTAGATTTTGGTCGTTCTTAAAATAATTATAAGGTTATGTTATGTATTATAAAGCCATCATAAATAGAATAGCGATAAATTTCAGACCTATGGAAATTAGAAATTGGGTGGAGGCGTTCATGTAGTGAAATTAATAATCCTTAAAAGTTGTTTGAGAACCTTGGTAATGAAATTATTTTTACAAACCCCCGTAGATCTGAATTAGTAAAACACTTTGTTTAACAGAAGAAGTCTGTATAAAACATACAACTACTCAATTATATACGGACGGAAAAAGCAAACGCATTTAAAGCAAATTACTGTTTAATAAGCAGATCGGCACGCGCTAAGCAACCCTCGTGGAAATTCTATCCGTGTTAATCAGATTAGTTTCGCCACACAGTCACACGCCTCATCTACTTGCGCCGTTCAGAAAGTTGGGTGGTTCTCATCAATCTTCATCTCTTTCGCATTCGCTGATTGAAGCGAGATGAAGAAACAGTTTACGGAAATACAGTGAGTGGACACACGATGGGAGAATTCTAATGTTTCGATGAGACACACGGCAATCAGTAACGAGGGACCATTTATTTGCCATTTGGACTTGTATGTTCCGTGATTGAACGGTCAAGCGTGCCAACCAATGAGCCGTTCTTAACAGTATATAAATTAAGACATTTGTCATGCTTCTGCATCTCCTATACATTTATTTCTTGGCAGTTCACCATCGGTTAACATTTTTTATTATCCTTCATTTATGTAAAATTTATGATAAGTTGTGTGAAATAAGTTCTTTTTTCTTTTGCTGTGTAGCTGTTCCTCTACAGTACTTTCATTTAGGATCTGTACATAATTTTGTAATTTTGCGATTTTTATAGCCCGCTGGTTCTTGAAAACGCGTTTAGGGCATAACAAAATGTGGAAAAAAGCTTGGAATCATTATACAACAAGAAGAGCACAAAACACAGCCTATTTATTTTGTAAGGAACGTAAAATATTATTAGACATATTTCAATAAGACTGAAGTATTTTTAAAAACGCATCAATTATATTGCCACTGAGACCATATTTAGTTACCAAAGTGGTGTTTGGCAGTACTCCTATCGCTTTTGCATCAATCAGTTCCAAGAGCAATTTCCCACCAAAACTGTTATAAAAATTTCAGTCAGCATGAACATCGTATTAATTAACAGGACCATGAAAAAGGCAGAGTCTGTAAACAAGAATCTAAGGGCAGGGTATCTGTGCTCACGGAAGATATTATACAGGATATTTAACAGCGGATGGATGCAAGTCCCAAGAAATCATGAAGATAATTGTCTCGTCAAACAGATAATGTATTAAAGTTGCTTTCGTAACTTAGTTACTGAACATTTACATCGTAAGTTTTTCATTCGGTACGTGTCAAAAGGTTTGCAAATAAATACTGCATATGCAACTATACAAAGTGTCAGTCATTCAAGAGCTGCTAACAGATTTTGAAAAGCATCGGCAATACTATATAAGATTTACTGAAAACCTCAACAACGATGACATTTTAGATGTCACATTTTTCAGTACTGAAGCATGATTCCATTTTAGCATCTACATAAACTTCCAAAACTACAGTTATAATTATAGTATACCAAGAGACTTCCTTACATCCTCTTAAAAGTAGAATATGGATTGCGATGGAGAGAAGATGAATGAATAACTGGGCCATTTCTTTAATCAGGACATCAATGCGAACAATTACCAGCAATTATTTGTTTGTCGATCAACTCCGCGATGATGATCTGCATACTGGTACAACAGTTCACAAAGCAGGTGCAACGTTGAATTATTTAATGGACAGATATCATTGGCTACTGCCTGGCTTAACATTTGTCGACTATTTTATGTTTGGATATTTTAAAAATGTTGCATATTATTTATACCCAACTGAGAATGTATACAGGCCATAGTGAATATCGCGAATGAAATTACATTGAGACAGTTGATAACAATTTAGGAAAATATAGAAGGCAGAGTTATGTTTCTTTTCACAAAATAGAAGGCATTTCAAGGAGCAACTGCATCCAACAATCTTATAAAGAATTTTTTAAATAATTCTAACTGTATATTCAAAGTAATCAATTATTGTAAGCAAAAGTCTGATGCAAACGTATTTTTACTCATTTAAATTGTGCTAACTAAATGTTTCTTGGGTACATGTTAACTTTGTAATTTATATACAATATAATCCATCGTAATTGATAACAAGAAAAGTCTTTAAAGGACTCTAAGGATAATTACTATTGTAAAAAATGCTGTATAGACATTTTTATTAACAAGCATGCCCTTAATTTTTGAATTTTCCGCGCCATTTTAAATGTTATTGCACGCATCTGGAATTAGTTAATACCACTTTAAGGGGTAAGCAGACAAGAAAAAATCAGGAGGAAGCGGCAATTTCAATTATTTTTGATCCGACTGTACTATCAATATAACATTAAATTAAAATAAAATTTTATAAATCAGAGTGATTTGGCGAGCCGACAATAGAACATTTTCATATTGCTTGGCTTAGAAATGAAGAAGAAAGATATTCTTGGAAATGTTAATGACAAATTTGTTTAAAATGTTTGAAATTGATATATGTTTTTCGTAAATATTAGGTTTTCATTTTTCTGTTAAAAACAAAATTTTTGTTATTAAAGTACACTTAAAAGCGATGGTTCAAATACAGAAGATTAAATTATTGAGATGAAGCAGTATTGGATTTTCAAAAATAAGTATATCGATGATTAATTTTCAAGTTTCGGTAAATTTCAAACCACTTTACGTAAACACAGGTGTTTTATTATTTTTTAACTTTATTTAATTTTTCTGTAGTATACAGTTTTGGTATAATAGTTTTTTGGTTTTCCTGGAAAATTCGATAATGTAGATTAAGCTGCTTCTGGAAATGGACGACTTTTATATTAAATGACGATAAAGGTAGGTTAGGCTGCAGTTACAGATAGTTGCATACAATTAAGGATACCTTAGTTTAAAACTATGTCCAGTTAGACTGCAGTTAAGTAACTTTTTGGACTTTTTGTAATCCGTTCCATTAAATATTAAAGAACTTCAAAGCAATATATTTGATCAAGAACGAGAATAGAGTAGTACTGTAATTGCTTTTGTGTTAATTGCGTTAATGTACTCGCGTTATTGTATAGAAACAAACTCCCTAGTTATGATTTGAACATTGTACATGAAGTATAATTGGTATTATTCCTCTACCACTAAATTATGCCAATAAAGAATGACTAACCGAATAATTATGAAATGAAATGTTAAAGTAGCTTTGAAGGGATTCAGCCTTTTAATCGATTTAAACAATATATATCTGCGACGCCGCGACGTTAGAAAACTGCTTCAAATTTAATACGTATTGATTCTGTATACTATACAATTTGCGGTAATTGTAAGTCTCGGTATAAACAGATTAGTGCCATGACATGTTTAGAATTTTTTAACTAAAAATGAACCTTCTACGTTACTGTAAGCCTTATATTTATACTATATACAACATAATATATTTATAAAAACTTTTGTTTCGTTGTTTCATGTTGCAATTCCAGCAAAAGTGGAAGCATCTACTGTACAGCTGTTGCACAAAAGTTTAGCTGTAACAAACAACATATTTGGAGTTATAAACGTATACGATACAACCCTAGATATTCAGGAATATACTGTATCATTAAATTTATAGAGTAACGTAAACTATAGAAAATTAATTTAGTATTTTAATTGCTCATTATATCAATAAATCAGCGATTTGTCTTAATTCGCATGGTTTCAGATTATATAAATTAAAAATGGTGCATGAAAGTTATTTATCAAGTTTATATTGGATATATAAAGAACGCCTTACCACAGGGCTCCATACTAGCTCCCATACTCTTTAACCTCTATATAGCCGACATTCCTAAAACTACCAGAAAGAAGTTTGCATACCCAAATGATATGGCTCTAGCGGTCAGTCGGAAATTGATGGGGGAAACTGAAAGAATCCTGATAGACGATCCATCAACACTCTGGCACTACTACAAGAAATGGTGACTAACACGAAATCCAAACAAAACGGAATGCTTATGTTTCCATCTCAGTAAGAAACTCGCTAACCACCAACTTAACATTTACTTTCATGGAAAATCTGTTATACATAATCCCACGCCGGAGTATCTGAATGTCACTCTAGATAGGACACTAATATATCGACAACATCTGCAAAATACCGCTGCCAAGGTCTGCACTAGAAACAACATTATGCAGAAACTGTGTGGGACAACATGGGGTCCACAGCTACAACTTTACGCTGCTCTGCCATGGGACTCGTATATAGCACAGCTGAATACTGTGTCCCTGTCTGGGTACACAACACAGCCATCATACCAGCAGACTCGATACGCAACTCAAAACATCTAAGCGTGTTATCACGGGATGCATAAAATTCACTCCCAATTTCTGGCTTCCAACTCTCAGCTATATTCCTTCACCGGAGCTGAGAAAAGAAATGGCTCTCGCTCGAGAATACGAGAAGATAATAGCTAATCGCGAACTCCCAATCCATGAATTTATCCCACCAGCAATATCTGACAGACTTGTATCCAGACGCGCAGCGATACAGACTGCAGAGAAATTGCAACGCGAAAACGATAATGGACACCAAAGATGGAAAAGAACATGGAACCTGCAAGCACCGCCAGAAGTTAGTACCCACATAAATATGTAGAAAAAGCCACCAGGTTTTGACCTACCACGACCCATATGGAAAACCGCTAACAGGATCAGGACTAACCACGACATATGCAAGGACTCTCTTTTTAAATGGAACAAAGTGCCGGGCCCGTTATGTGAGTGCGGACAAAGACAAACCATCAGCCATATCGTGCAGGATTGTGCCTTAACAGTGTACTCAGGTGATATAGAAGACTTCCTCTGTCTGTCTCCGGAAGCAATCAGGTGGATTCATAAAATAGATTTTAATTTATGAGTAATCATATTGTTATTTGTTCATATTTCATATTGTATGCTTTATGATTTGATGTATTTTATATTTTATGTTCTGTACTTGATATGACCAACAAAATTTTCCATAGAAGTTCGACAATAATCTTCATCTAACTGTAGTAATGCTTATGCGAAAAAAGAAAACACTGCATCTTTTTTCATGTGTGCACATGTGATATAATTAGAGAATCATGTTCTGGTCCTTCAGCTTTATTACAGTTTCGATAGCTTGATATACATTTCGACGATATAATTATTAATGGTTTTCTTTTTCGCCATCTTTATCAGTTTTTCTCCATCCATTCTGGACATAGGCTTCCCTTGCTGTTTCCATTCTGATTTGCTCTATGCCAGTTGGTACTATTGTTGTTATGCGTACTGCATCTATCCAACGCTTTCTTTGTCTTCCACCGCTATGTCTCTTTAATCTTGGCCTTCACAATACTACTATGTTTTGTCCATCTTTCGTCTTCTTGTCTGACTATGTGCGTTACCCACTTCCAATTATGCTAGGGTCGTTATAACATCTTCTTCTCTCGTTTTTCTTTTAATTTCTTCAATTTTTACTAGATCTCTCAGGTTCATCCCCAGTGTTATTTCCTTCAATGTCTCTCTGTGTTTAGATTATTGACAGACTTCACAATAAAGAGTTTTTCCTGTGGCTGTCCAGGTATGTCTGTTTAGGTGGTTTGATTTTCGTTCCCTAGTTCTATCAAATGTCGTAAGTAGACGCATCATGTAACATTTTCAATAGCGATCTTGTCTAGTAGGACACTTACATCTTTTCCAAGTTTTTTGCAAGTCCCATTTCTATCGATACAGTTGTAAGTCCTACAACTAGCATATCTCGTAATTCTGTTACGTTGATACATAATTAGTACAACATTGTTTTTACTGATTAACGGTCAATTTTACCAACAGGAAAATCTTTCGTTGATATGCTTCCCACAACGACAACTCTTTTTCGTTCCCAATATGTATTAAATTCTTTAGATTTAATAAAAAGTTTGCCGGACAAAAAATTCCTATGATATATTACGAAATATTTAACAATATAGCTTTCGAAGTGTTTTGAAGTGCAACAACTAAAGTAGTAAATTGGGTAGTTTACTTCAAATATACATATTTTTTCTTTTTTTTGTGAGTGTTTATTTGCAATCTGTTAATATTAACAATAAGCAAATATGTTGGAAAAACATAGTGTGGAGACACATAGTATGACCTGAGAGTGGGTGTCCAGTTCAGACACTAACTCTGAACTATTCAACCGTGGTGACGTAATTGCACTATTAATTCATACTTAATACCTATGTGGTAATTTTAATGGTATGTTCCTTCGTATTCATATAAGCTATTGTCAAATAAACAAACAGCTAGTGGGTTGGGACACACTTTCAGTCTTTTTAAGTATTTCGCTCTGGTTTTACCTATATCTTCTATAACTGAAGATATATTAAGGTCACCACGTATTTTCTTGTTTGGGTCACCACCGTATTTCCTGTTTGGTATGAAGGTATGGCCATAGCTCGAAGTATCTTGGTGTGTAGCGTTTTAAGGATTTCAATGCTCAAGTTGGAGACTGCTTCCAAAGCTGTACAACGTACATCCACAATGGTTTTATGATCACCTTTTATATTGATAGAGTATTTGAGAATATTTTTTTGATTTCTGTCTAACTGACTTATAGTACCTACCCGCGCAATTTAGCACCAAGCTGTTAACGCTATTTTAGGATGTGTGTGAACCACGTGAAACCTTTGACTAAGTGCAAACCTAAATACGTAACACAATCATTTTGCAGTAATGGCTGTTCCTTAATGAAGACTTGTAGTGAAGTTCCACGACATTTGGCAAAGATAATATGCACTGACTTATTTTGAATCAAAGTTTAATACGCCACCTGTCTGTCCAATGTTGTATTGTATTAAGATTTTCCCGCAGTACCCGGGCAGCTACTACCGGGTCAGGATGTCTTACGATAATTGCTAGAACGTCAGTAAATATTGCAGTGGCAGTATGACAATCGGTGGGTAGATCGGTAGTTTATAATAAGTAGACGATTGGACCTAAGACGCTACCCTGAAGAACTCCGGCTCTTACAGGAAACAGAGGAGTTAACTCCTGTTCAATTTTCACTTGAAAGTATCGTTGTTCCAGGTACGATTTTAGTATAATGTAAAGCATATGAGGAAGTGCTTCCTTTAACTTTACATTAGGCCACACCCGGTCGAATGCTTGGCTATGACTATGGCTATGGACTTGCCAGTGTTGGGTAAGTTACTCTAAGAAAGTAACTAAGTAAGTTAATCAGTTACTCTGCAAAAGAGTAACTAAGTAAGTTACAAGTTACAGAATTATAAAAGTAACTTGAATAAGTTACTAAGTTACCATAAAGTAACTCGTTATTTTTTAAGTTACCTATTTTTATGAGACGCTACTAATGTACATGCAATTACTACCAACTTAATATCAACAGAAACACACATTTATAAGTAATTGTTTATTAGAAAATATTCTATACGTGGGGAAGGAACAGGCTTAGAGCGTAGAGGCGCTGGTTCAACGATATGTTTGGAATTTTCCAAGGATTCTATTTTATTTTTCGTTATTATTGAAATATAGAGACGGTGAATGTATTTTCATCTGAATTAGATCCCCCAACCTGCGCACAGGTGTTAGGAATGTACTTCTCAGTAATCCGCATACGTGCTCAGAGAGCTTCTAGTTGTTAAAGGATTAAAGATTACTGGAAAAATCTGTCGCCACCCAAATAGGATCCATCAAATATTATTTATTATCGACTAAGTACAAGAAGGTATTCCTGTGTTCGGTATTAGCATTTGCATACTAAAGCATTCGAAATTTCAACAAATTCTTCAGCTTCAGGTATAATATCTTAAATACTACGCATTAAAAACCGAACATTTTAAAATATTCTACATTTGTAGCATGAAAATGTAACTTGTTATATTCAGTTACTAAAGTTACTAAATAATTGTAACGTGTTATAGTT